>JAAAKG020148140.1:0-10317 GCA_010014905.2 Druon quercuslanigerum
TACATTTTCAACCGTACCTAAAAATTAAAAAAAAATAATAATATTTAATAAAAAAAATAAAAAATATTATACAGTTTAAACCATAAAGATTCAAAGTCTTATAAAATTTTGAATTTTTAACAAAATAGTATATTATTGTATTAAAAAAATAGTTGAATCCAGAATTTAAAAAATTGGCAAATTATAATTTAAAGTAAAAAGTAATTTTTAATTCAAAATGCTTTTTCAATGATTATTTACTTTGTAATTTACTTTGTTTATTTGCTTTAAGATTATACAAATATAATTTTCCTATGTTTATCGAGAAAATTGAAATAGATATTTAAAGATTTCACGCATGTCGAAAAAGTTTCTAGAACACTACAGACCATTTATTTTTGATTTTTACAGGTATTACAACATTTTAGGGAAAATTTAAGTAGTTTTAAAACATATTCAAAACTTTCTGATGCTTAAGACAAATTAAAAATATTTGATAAATGTCCTAAATCTTTTAAAGTTTTAAAATATTTTTAATCTCTGAAAAATTCCAAAAAATATTTTGATTAGATTTTAATTATTTCTAAAATTGTTTTTAAATCTATCGGATTCATCTTTGGAAATTTTTTGTTATGTTATATGATCTTTTTGAAGATTTATTTAAAATTATTTTTAAAACAATAAGAATTACTTTAAATATTTCCCGGAATCTTAGGACATAAATATTATCTTGAACAATTTCAAATGCTTTTAGAAAACTTAAAAATTTTATTTGAAATTTTTCTTAAATCGGAATTCTTTATTATTTTTAATTTTATTTAAATAATCTTGTCCTAATAACCTTCACAAGGATTTCAAATTTTCGTGCATTTTTAAAAAAAACTCTGCAAAATAAAAAAAAAATGCCCTCAAATCTTCCAGATTCATTGTTGATAATTTTATAAATCTTTCGGAATATAATATTAATTCGGAATAAAATATTTTCCAGAAACCTTGAAAAATTTCATTCCTATGAAACGTTTGCAAATTCTTATAAACCTTTTAAAGTGTTTTCTATAAATTTTTAAAAATCTACGTTTAAAAAAGATTTTTTTAAATAATAATATGCTTATACATAATTAATAAAAAAGTCAAACAAGCAGCAAAGTATCCCACTGAGAGCAACTGGAAACTTTTTTTTAAATCTCTGGAAATTTTTTAATTAAAATTTTTAATATCGAAGTTGCGATTTACAAAATTTGAACAATTCAAGAGAACAATGTCATATTCACGTAGTGTCGCAACCAATCAGGTTCTTAACAATAGTAAGTGCAAGATTTTCAAGCTTTTTTACATCATTTTGTTTACATGGAAAAATTGATCAAACATTTGTTTCTATGAATAAAAAAGCTGTTTAGGCCAATCTTGAGACAAAAAACGTGAAATTTTTAAATAAATTCATTTTTAATAGTGCACTTATACAGATTGCATTCACAAAAAAATAGTTTCTGTAATTTATAAACGTTTGTGATTATATTTAAAAATGTTTTTTTTGTGTGGTTTGATAAAAAAAAGGAAAAAAGGACGAAAGAAAGAAAAAATATTATTCATAGATAAAAAATTTTTTTCAAAAAAAAGAGAAAAGGAAGGGGATTTGGATGGTTGCCTTCTCAGTTTTTCTTTCATCTTTTTTGTTTTTATTTTTTAAAAGGGGAGGAATTCTTTTTCTTTTCTTTTTTAGGAAAGATGATTTTTTTTAGATTGGAGTGGGAACATTTTATGCTGATTGACCCAATTTAGTCGTTGGATTCTTGATTTTATTTTCAGGAAATTTTGCTCATTAACTTGATTATTGGACGTTAATCAGGATTTTAAATTTGATTTTAATCTTATTTATGATTCTTAAAATTTAAATTATAAACTACACTATTTTCGGGATATCAATTTTTAGAATACGATCAGAAGTTAAGACTCCCAAAAATTGTAAGAAATTTCTATAGATTTCTATAGAATTTTAAAGAATCCGGTAGGATTTCAAGGGATTTTTTAGAAGATGTATAATGTGCACCAGATTAAAAAAAATATTTACCCCTGAATTTCAAATTTAAAAAATTGCAATAACCTATTTTTCTTTTTTTTCTAATTTGTGCTACTAATTACACTATTTCGAATTATAAAATGAGTCCGAGGCCAGAAACGTTGAACTTAAAACAATGAGAAGTACTTTCTTTTCTTTTCTTCTTATATAAGAAGCGCCATAAAAACGCGTGTTTCTGAAAGATTATTTCATCCGACTTACAGGTCAAAGTTATTATCGTGGTTATGTTTTATTTATGTACGTTATGTAATTTGGTATTACTTCAATGCATAAAATTTTACTCAGTCGTAATTAAAAATCACTTTCAAACCTTACATAGAAAATTATACAATTATTTATAGATAGTATTAGATCTTGAATTAACAATATTTGAAGATTACCTTACCAGTCACGAAGTAGTTAATAAAAAAACATGTTCTAAAAGGATTATTACATAATTAGAATTTATTATACCAAAATTAATTAAAAATAATTAAGGTTTGACCTAAGAAAGGGTGGCCATCGGGTGTAGCAAAAGAAGTCATCATTAAAGTTGTAATTGCTTTTAGAATTAAATATATCAAAATTATTTTTCAGTATTAATTTTTTTCAGATATCAGATATTAGATATCAGATGATGATTTAGGCTTAACCATTTTTATTACAACCTGGACTAATATAAATTAAAATTATATGTTTATATGTATTTTTTTAGATCACTTACTTAATAAAAAAGAGAATATTATTATTCCCATCATTTTGAAGAACAGGGAAAGTTGAAACCAACTTTTTCTGATCTTGACATTAAGAGAATTAAAAATTGTTGACAAAATTAACAAAAAAGAAATTGTTGTTTATATATAATTTATGATTCGAAAATATATTTTTCATAAGTTCATGAATTATATTTTAAGGGGACGAGCAAAACTAAACTATAAAAATTTGCATGTCTCAAATATTATTTCAATAGGGTAATATTGATACTTTCTGATCCAAATGTTTATTTTATAATTTTATTTCTTGATTAATCAACTTCTTATGAGGACATGAAAAAGTAGATATTTTAGCATTTCTTTTTATAATACGAATTGCTTCGCAAATAATTGCCTGGATCTGAGGTGCTAATATTATGTAATATCTGGCTAGGCATAGTTTTGAAAAAAGTTGCTCCATTTACCATTTATATCATACAAATATTGTGTTTATTCAGAAAAATATTTTCAAACGAAAAAATGTATAAGTATGTGGTATATTTTTTTCAGTTTTTGCTATTCCTACAGCAAGATCTGGCCATTTCTATGATAATGTATTTTTCAAAATTGGATGAGGTTAACCCATCATTTATTTAATCGTGATATTTTTAGAAATTTGGTTACAATCAAGAAAAAGAATAGGTGAGTAAAAATTAAACTTCAATAAAAGAATTGTTATTTATTTGCATTTTCTTTATGATAACTAATCTTTTCTCTTTAAAATAACACAATAAATAATAATATTACAGTTCCTGAAATATTAAAAAATTCAACAAGAATAAAGTTGCAAGACTTGCAAATTTAACCTTTTGAGCATTTAGTATTTGACGGATTAAAAATTTTAATTGTGCTCAAGAATTTAGAAATAAACAACTTCGAATTTTCATATTTTAACTTTGAATGCAACAACTTTAAACTCATTCGACTTCTTTCTCAAATTGTTTCCCAATCTTTCGGATTTATTTTTAACAATTTTAAAACCATTTTGTGATGATTTATAATCATTTAAAACATTCCACAGGAATCTTAAGAAATTTTCTTTGATATAATGAAACATCTTAAAACCTTTAAAAAAAACTTCAACATTTTATTTCGAAATATTCAAAAACCTACATTTGGTTTTAAGTCTTTTAGAATTCTATATTATTTTTGAACATTTTTTAAAACTTCTAAAGATCTTTAGAAATTATTCAAATTTTTCATAAAATTTTGAAAAAATTTGGCAATATAAGTATTCTGGAAAAACTGTTCTTAAAGAAAAAATCCTTTTAAATTTTCCCAGAAGTATTGCGAAAATTATTTTATTCTCTTGAAACATTTTACATTTCTGAAAAATATTCAAAATTTTTTGCTAGAAATCTTAACAACCTACAATTTGCTTTAAATAAAATTAATAATCAATTATTGCGCTTTAGGAAATTCAAACAAATTCAAATGAATAAAGTGAAAACGCATTGCACACATTAGGTTTTTAATAACAATGGGTGCTAGATTTTTTAAAGGCTTTATGCACCAGTTTTCTTAGATAGGGCAAGTTTCAAAAGCGCCCTACGAGTGCGCATGCATATTTTTAAAAATCCCGAAAGAGATGTTTAATTTTGTCGATCAACAATAAAAATGTTTTTAATCAAAAACTATAGCAATTAACAGATACAGTGTCGTGTTTTATATTTATTTATGAAAACGTAAATTTTTGTTAAAGGTGAATTTTACATTTATTTAAATGAAAAGATAGGGTTTTCTTTGTGATATAAAATAAAAATGTATAAAATTTTACTATATTCCTCACTTTGTTATGGAAATTATTTTATTAAGGATAAGGGCGTACAATTACTTTGATCAGAATTTTTTTCAAATTAAACATTTTCATCATAATATTGACTAAAAATGGGTAAATGTTTAATTTTTTCTTACTTTGAAGAATTTTAAATGGTTTATCCAGTCACTGAAATTTTCTATTAAATAAGTAGAGAATCAAGAACTTTTTCAGATATTTACCCAAAACTTTTAAAAATATCGCCGGTTCCTGAAAGTTATTTTCAAAATTCGTTAAGATGAAACTTTATAGTTTTGAAAACCTACAAAAATTGAATAAAGTGAATATAACAAAATTATCAGCATTTTCCAAAATTGGGCGATTTATATTTTTAAGGAAATAGGATATTTAATATTTAATATTGTAATTATTTTTATTAAATTATATTATGATTAAATTATCGAATTATTGAATATATTATTTAGATTAAGTAAATGATATTTTAACAAAAAAATATTTTAATTTTAAATAAAAAATAGTTTAATTCATGTCAAAAAGACCAATTTTCAACAAAATAACAAAATTCTCAACTAATAAGAACAATAACTTGTACTGCATTTTTAACAAAAAAGATAAAATCAATTTGCAACAAAAAAGATATGAATTTCTAGACGAAATACCGAAATGGGTAACCGATGAGATGAATTTTCAACTAAATTAATGAATTTTCAATAAAAGTTTTTTACAAAGTAGTTGAATCCTCGATCAGAAAAGATTAGGTTTCTATCAGTTGCCTTTTCAATCGAAAAAGACAAATTATCGATAAAGTAGAAGTTTAATGGTCTTTAAAAATTTAAAAGTTTGAAAATTAAATTCTTACAAAATAATTTAAACTTTCTTAATATCTTTCAAAAGTATTTACATTTTTGATACATTTTTTGAAAATTCTAAAAAGTAAATAAAACTGCCTTCATATCTTCCACATTCTGTTATAACAATTTTATAAATATTTAGTAATATTTTTAGATATTGCCATTCATTAAATGAAAATAATATTTCAGTAGGGAAATAGAGTCAATTGTCGAGAATGAGAAGTGCCGCATATACTGGAACTTTATATTCTCGACAATTGTTTCTGCTGCACACTCGAGGTCTGACATAGTTCTCCTTGACTTCGAGAAGCCAACCATGTTCGTTATCGAATTTTCGGCACCAGCTGACAAACACATCATAGTCAAGGAAAATTAAATGAAAGAGAGGTATACCTTGTAAGAGAGTTAAGACGAGTGTACCCGGAATATTCTGTTACATTAATCGTTCTTATCATCGGCGCTCTTGGAGGTGCCAAGCTTTCGCTGGTTAATAACCTAAAAAGCATCCCTGCGTGTAAACAATATGCTAAAACTCTTGCGGCGAAAATTCAGAAATTTTTAGTTTATTATTGGTTTTACAAAAAAATTACTGAATATTTTTTATATGAAACTTTATAATTTTTTATACCTATAAAATTTGAGAAATTTCATCGCTGACGTCTCTTTTTACATCTGGGAAAACTTAGTCTCAAAATATAAGGAAGGACCTTATAACAACGACTTCTTCCAGACTAATAATTTATCCATGCATTTAAAGATAACGTTTCGAAATCCAGCTGGTTTCCCTCATGATATCTGTACATAAGTACTTCGTAATTATAATAAAATATGGCATTGAAATCAAAATGAATAAAAGAAATTAAAAGAAGCATACTTTATACAAAAAAATTTATTTTGTCTAAAGAAATTCGATCGATATAATCAAATGTAGAGAATCGAGATCGCATGTTTTCGTTAAAATATTATTTTATAATTCCATTAGTTAGTATTGGTGGATGAAATTCATGTTAAATCTTGTAAAAAGAAATTTTGAGTATGAATGTGAAAAATATTAAGATAGGTTAGGATCAATAAAAATATCAAATTATTTAAAATAATCAAACAATATAAAATTTAAATAGGAAATAATAATAGGTTACCTGTTAATTAGTGTTGAGAAAATTATGCATTACAGTACATAAATATAACGGAGAGAATGCAGTAAAAGATAACGTAATTCAAATCGCAGTTAATCATTGTAAATTTAGAAGGATCATTTTTTGAGTAAAGGACTCGGTACATTTCTGGCATCAATTTTGATTAAAAATGATGTTTTAAGATGAGCTTTGAAACTTAGTCTTATATTTAGGTTAAAATTTCAACAAACTTATGGTAAGATTTACTAAAATATATAAATATATAAATATATAAATGTATAATAATCTAAATCGGATATCAAGTTTATACTATTATCTCCTTCTTTTTTAATGAATTCATTTTGACGAAGCTGCGTTTATATTCAATCGGTTCGACATGCAAAATTTCGACTTCGTCCCATTTCATTAAATTTAAGTCACTTCGGTGTTTTTTTGTTGAATGTTGGCTTACTGCCTTATGGTATTTTTTATCTAGTCTAATGCAATAAGCCAACATTTAATGAAAGAGAAAGTACAGAATAAATTATTAGTCTGAAAGAAGTCGTTTTTATAAGGTCCGTCCTTATCTATTGAGAGTATAATGTATAAACTTTATAAGTTAGTTGAAATATTAAAAATGTAATTTTTAATTTTAATCGAGTTTATAAAACTCATATTATGCATAGTTAAGCCAACGTCAGAAATTCTTATCAAAATTCAAAAATTGGTCCTTTTTTATGGTTGATGTGCAATTTTTTTAATAGTGGTTTGAAAAGATTATTTTAAATGAAGTCACTAAATTAATTAAATCAAGTTACTTGGGTTGCATGTTATGTTTCTTGAACTGAACAAATTAATTTTTTTATTTCAAAGTTCTGGGCACCTTTGTCCAATTAATTATTAACATTAAACATAGTATTTAAATAATATTCGATTATTTATAAACTTAAAGTTTTCAGACTATTTTTTAAATTGACAAAAAAATTAAAGCATCATCCAATCACGAACAGGAGTTTCTCGACAACAATAGTTTAAAATTGTTTCTATTAGTTTCAAGATAGTTGAAATAATTAATAGAAAATGGTGCCATGTATTTTTCAATGATTGAATAATTTTTAAAACTTTTTTTCTATTAACAAAAAAGTTTATTGGGCTAAGCTTGAGAAAGAAAGCGTAAAAATTTCAATTAGATCGATTTTTAATAGCCCAGTTATATAGAATTGCTTTCACGAAGGAATAGTTTGCATAGAATATAAACGACGCTATCTTCGGAATATTAAATTTTAGAATCTGTTTAGATGGGTGGAAGAGGAGGTTTCTTGGGTCGTCCGGATGTTTTCTCCCTTTCGGCCGTACTGGGCAGTTAGCATCTACAGGTGCAGGTTTGTTGCAATTTCCGTTATAATCCTTTTTCATAACTAAAGAAATTATCAATAATTATAACCATGCAAATAAATTGGGAAAATTGTGCGATCATTGTAATGATAATAATTTCATAATTATTGAATAATCTTAAGATTTATTTCTGCTCAAAATACTCTTAAACACGAGAAAAAAATGCACTGTCTTAATGAATATCAGTTACACTAACATTTCATTTTATACCCTCCTTAAATCTAGTAGCAATTTCTCGTCTAAAAATGGTTATTAAAAACTTTTTGAAATTTATCTTAACAAATAAAAATATTTTCATCTAAAACTTACGCTATCCAGATTTCTGTTCGAGGAAATTTTGTTGCTTTAGACCGGTATATTGACATTGATATTTTGTGGTCAAGATGTGACCACAAAATGGATTTTCCTGTTAACTAAAAACACATACACTTTAAAAATTAATTAACCTGTCTGTTATGAAACGGAAGCACCTAGTAAGTGATTTTCGTTATTGATACTATTTTCTGGAATATATTGTATTAAAATTGTGATATTAAAAATTGAAAAATAACCTGTATATGCCTAATGTAACACTCTAGGTTTATCCCATGGAAAGCAGGTATTGTTTGTCATGGTCTAATTTTGAAAAGGAAAAAGCAAAATGACATTTTTGTATGCTTACTTCGCAATTTATTTTTCCACGGACTAGGAAGCCGCTCCCGAGATTTCGATTATTTTATAAGATTATTCAAAATGATTGATTGGAAACTCATGAAATTAGCATTATTTTTTATTATTATTACTTTGATGTTTAAGTTGGATCAAAATGATTTGCAGCATAGTGATACGCATTTCATTAAAATGATGCAGATTTAGTGTTAACATAATTTTACATACAATTTTTAACACTTTCTTAAGGATGCAACTATTTTCTCAAACTTCTTAGCCAACGTATTGGTAAGGATTTTATAAGATCTAAAAGAATTTATAGAATGTCTAAGAACTTTAATGATTACAAAATTTCAATGTATTTCAAAAAATTGAGGGTAAATTACAAAATTCCAAAAGCTTTTTAAAATTTTAAAGGATTTTATGGTGTCTCAAAGGATTGAAAAATTAAAACATTTTGAATTGAACATCAAAAGATATTGAAGAATTCAGGATGCTCTGCAGGATTACAAAATATTTCTACGTCAAGGCATCTCACAATATTTGCACGATGAATAAAAATCAAAAGATTCCATAATATTGTAAAGAAGTTCTACTGATTTCAAAAGCTTACACACATTTAAGTTTTTTTTTTATATTTCTCAGTATTTTAACAAAACTGAATAATTTTTGAAAGCTTTCAGAGGATTTTTACAAATTTTAAATATATCTAGGAATCTTGAAGCTTGAATGGTATTTTAAAATATTTCAAGGGGTTTCAAGGGGCCTTATCAGACTTTATAGGATTTAACAACATTTCAAGGATTTTATCATCCTTCTTAGAAATTTGAAAGCTATTTACAGATTTCGAGATTGTATATGGCATCTCATTAAATTTTTTTTGTTAGAGGCTTCACAGTATTTTAGGAATTTTGCAAATTTCCAGGGATTTTGAAGGATTTTAAGAGTTTAAAATATTTTAAAAGGTTCCAAGGAATTCGACAAAATTTAAAAATCGTTAAGGTCTTTCCAGGAATTTTGTAGGATTTCAGACAATTTTAAATGATTTCAAAAACGTATCCAGGATATGCATGAAATATAAAAGATTTGATGAAATTTCGAAAATGCAAGGGACATTTACATGGATTTCTATGGATTTCAACTGATTTTATTACCAGTTATCAAAAAATATTTATTCCCGGATTTATTCTTTAAAAAAATTGCATGATACTATTTTAGTACTATTTTTTAAATCTGAAAGTTTAAATAAATAACTCGGTTGTAAAACTTTTGCCTAATATCTTGTGTGAGATCTTAAAAAAATAAAAAACGACTCAATTTCTAGGATCGTGAAGGTGGGCTCGTACATTTTTTTCAATTCTAGAAATTGGATCAGTGAAAAACTTGAGTATTTATACTTTTTAATAAATATTTGATTAAAATAAAGTAATGAAAATAATTTTTATTTAAAAAAAATCTATCCTTTAAAATAAGTAATTTTAAATAGGCAGTTTCCTTTAAAAAATTATTTCAAGTTAAATTAATACAATCTTATTTACTTTCGCTTTATTTCCTTCTCAGATAAAAAGGACCAGAGTTTTTCTAGTCCTTTTTATCTGAGAAGTCTTTTTTGTAGAACTATTCGGGGGGCTAACAGAACTCCGATCAGAACTCCCAGCACTCTCAAAATTTTGTATTTCAAAATTTTTGGGTATGGTTAAAGTGTTGTAGTTTTTTGGATTTTGACTTTATGAAAAAATGTTAT
>JAAAKG020148141.1:0-10317 GCA_010014905.2 Druon quercuslanigerum
ATAAGACATTATGTAAATAGTTGTAAATATTTGTAAATATTAAGGTAGAAATTTCCTTTCTGTTTATTATGTAAGTGATATGGAATGGAAGTCATGTAAACCCTTAGGGGACACATTATGAATAAAGAAGAAGAACTTTTTATTCACATTAAGTATTCCGTCTAACATTGAACCCCTGCCGAGGAAAGCCAACCCGTCTCAGGAAAAACGTAGTGTTGATGAACAAAACGATAATTATTTGTATACAAAAATTATTTTTAAAAAATAATTGCTGGTAAATATTTTTACCGATTAAAAAAGATTATTAGTTAAAAAATGTTTAATGTTTCAAACTTTAAATGTTTCAATAATTGAAAATAATTATTTGTTTAAACAATTTCGATAAGAAATTAATTGCTATTAAACATTTTTATCCCTAAAAACACTTTATTAGTTGAAATATATATTTGTTAAAACAATTTTTATAGAAAAGTAATTGTTATTAAACATTTTTTATCGATAAAAATAATTTATTGTTTTCAAAATTTTGATGCTTCAAATGTCAAATTTTTAAATAATTAAAAATAATTATTTGTTTATACAATTTTTATAAAATATTATTTGTTAGTAAATATTGTTATCGATAAAAAAATTTATTAGTTACAAACGTTTAATGATTCAAACTTTAAATGTTTAAATAATTGAGAATATGAGTCGAGAATATGCGGTTCCAGTATATGCGGCAAATCTCATTCTCGACAATTGACTGGATTTCCCTAGGAGCGTTTAGTGCAGCGATATTATGGTTAATGCCGTAAGAGTGACAGAGATGATAATAAATCACTCTTAGTTCCAAATTTTACCTTTGGATGTAGGTGGTTCCCGCATGAATTAGACAAGTAGATAGTATGTGTCCTAGATCCTAAGGATGTGCATGGCATGCCCTGCAACTGTCATCGGGAATGTCTTGGCTGTGCATCCTCTTATCGAGGAGCTGTTCCCGGAAGTTTTTCTCCTGTGCTTTCTGAATCCGGGCTTTCAGGAGTGAGTACTCGAGATAGATGAGATTTGATGCATTCTGCACTGTTAAGTCCGAGTGTTTCAACAGCCTCCTCCGCTGCTTTGTACAGAAACGCTCCTTTGACCTCTTCTTCATGCTTCCTGACCTTTTTAAGAAGAGGATCTCTTCCATTTGCGACTCTATGTATTGTATCCAAAATAATCCTGTTGTGAAGACATTCCATATTCAATATTCTGCGACCATCTTGACGGCGTGAGATGTAGAGTCGCGGAACAAAAGACTTAAAATGCATACTTTTGTTAATGTGCATAACCTTTCGTGTCCCGATATCAAGGGATCTAATCTCGTTCTTCGTCCATGGAATCACTCCAAATAAATAGAGTACTACCGGGACGGCAAGCATGTTCGTTGCAGATACTTTGTTTCTCGCCGACAGTTCGGAAGACCAAATCTGCCGGATGAGCCATTTATATCTGCTTCGGAGAGTATTCTTTACAGATGTCACATCCTGAATGCGGCTCTGTGGCACGCTTAGGTACGTATAAGTCTCTCCAGCGCAACGGTGTCGTATAACCCTGCACATTTAATACTGAAGGCTAATATTAATGTGTGGCTGAACATTTTTTGTATCTAAAATTGTGTTGAATTACTTGGAGAATCGGAATTTTTGTAAGTGGTAAAAAAAGTCTTAGGGCATCAAGCACTTAAAACGTATCTGTATCAAGGATTCAGAAACATTTAATTCAGTTAAAAAAGCCCAAGGTATAGTTCCCAAAGTTCTTGTTGTGAAAAGTAACAGCAACAGTTTTTTAATATTATGCGTTGTTCGGCTGAACATGTTCATTTTGGTTTGATTTTTTTTTTATTTTGAAAATACTATAAGTCTCATAATTTTCTTTTTATCAAAAAAAATCATAAGGATAAATTGTTCGAATTTCCGAGTAAATCAAATTTTTCTCAAGCTGGAAAAGATAAATCTGGTTGCAAAAGGTATCAAGGTAAACATCATCGAATATGAAACTAATATTAGTGCCATTTTTCCTGACCAATTTCGTAATTGAAGTACAGTGAACCGAAATATTTTTTAAAAAGTCGTGGCTTCCTATCCAATTAATTCATACAAATTTTTCAAATCAATTTTAAAGTTCAGCAGGCCGACATGCATTGGAAAAATAACTGTAGTATAAGTGTGAGGGAACCTCACATGACGACTTTGTGAGGATCTTCACTTGTGGTGATTGCTAGAGAGATTGATCAGCAACCTGGGTCGGAGCAATGTTGCGGAGTGAACGTGTTATTTAAATAAATAACACGAGAATTCCAGATCGATCTAAAAGTTTTATAACCCCTTCCTCACAGTACTCCCCTCCCCACCGAGTGAGTCACGCCTACCCTAAAAGGGAAACGGCTTAATGGTGTAATAATAATAATAATAATAATAATAACACATTTAAAAAATAGTTCTTAACGGAAAATTGGAAATTGGAAAATTGGTTGGGGCTAGGATCGGGCAACATATCTGGTTCCGATCGCAACGTGTGTCCAATCAGTGATCGGATCCAGGTCCGTTTTCCAGATTTGGGCCAGATTTGGCCTGGTCTGGCCACTTTTTCTATCATTTTGAAACGATAAGTATGACTTGTCGTTGGAACACCATCGGACACTCTCTTGTCCATCATATAGGATAAAAAGAAAGATTTCGAAACCATCGTTTCGATTTTCATCGCACCTCGTTGCCTACCTCACATGGTAGAAATAGAGGTCTGTTCGTCTTAAGGCATCGGAATCCCACTGCTGATTAGCTGATATCGAAGTAATTTTTGCACTTGCGGCAATCACTGAACTCGGCGTCAGTGATGGGAGTCCTCCACAGATGGCACTTATTATAAATTCGAAGATCACGTGCCGATAGAGCATACAACAAGTTCAAAAAACTTTTTTTTTAAGGGAATAAAACTTCCAGAAGCTTGAGCATTATTCAAGGACTTTTTCAGGTTTTATCTAGGTAAAAACAAATTCAAGGACTTTTCCAGGTTTTTAAGAATTTCCAGAACGCTAGACACCCTGGTTAAGACCTTTGTGAAAATAATAATTGTGTTTTAAATACAATTACAAGCATTTTTAATTTCCAATTTTGCTTAAAGTGGCGATTACTAGTGCATTTACCTTATGAGAGAAACTTTTTACGAAGTATGAACGAAAATTTAAACGGTTACTATACTTAAAATAATGCGAAACAGGATAATTTTTTAGCAATATTTAATACAATAATAGACACATTGCAATTTCGCAAACACTGCGCGAAATATATTCCTTGATCCTGATCAAATCTGCAATTTGGACTTCTTTTTTAGATAACTGTAGCTAACACGTGTAAACGTGTAAGCCACAAAAAGTAAAGTAGTTTTTTCTATTTTCTGGGAAAACTATTATTTCTATGTGAAAAAGAGAAAAATCTTTTTCATAGAGGAAAGAATGTTGCACATTTTTATGTAGCACCTCAATTTTACAGGTTTTATTAATAGCCTATTAGGAAGGGTTTAGATCAATATTCAGCTTGTTACTAATTATTTCATTTTTCCGTATTTTTTGGTTCTTCGTGGCCTGGTCTGCAACACTATTTAATGTGAGAGTTTGCATATAAATATTCTATAATATGCTTCAATGCTACAGACTGCGATTGAATGCAAACCAGAATTTTTCTCAATGGTACTCAATGCGATTGAATGCGAAGCAGAAAATATGCAATTTCTAAGTATTGAATCCCATTCACGAAGAGTCCTCTCGAATTCTACTTTTCGACAACCCCGTATTCAAAGCACAATATTTTTTAATACGTTTGAATCTGACATTTTGTGTAGGGTTGCTATCCAGCTGGCTCACGCCTCTTACTCGCTTGCCCTCGCTTCACGCGACGCGGCAAACTTCTTTAGCAAATAAAAATTGTTCTCACGCAGCTACTATAATATTGAGGTGAATTCGGTAATGAAATTCCGTTTAAAATAAAGACGTGTTAGAATTGGTCTTTAAATGTATAATACATTATTCAATAAACTTCTCTCGCGATTTCTTTTAAACCGAGGGGTTGACAACTCGTGAAGTATGGTGTACACTTGTGCTGAATTCCGATGTATCTTGAAATATCCTGAAGTATTTTGAATTATTGTGAACCTCCCAAATATCCTAAAGTATGTGAAGTATCTTGAAGTACTTTGAAGTATCTTGAAGTATATGAAATATCCTGAAGTACATTCAATTGGTCTTAAGTATCTTAAAATACCATAAATTACCCTGATATACCATTATGTACCTTGAAATATCATGGAGTATCTTGAAGTCAGTTGAAACCTTTTAAATTATTTTAAATACTGACGTTAAAAATAATATAAATAAATAAAGGTAAGGGGATATAAAATACATGCCCTTAAACTGCTTTTTATAGGTATTATAAATCAATTTGAAGGGCACATTAGATGTTTGAAAAGAGTATTAATATGGCAATCGTTATCGTAGCACAAATTGGTGCCAGAGTTGGTGCAGGTTAACTTATCTTCGAGTTTAACAACTGTTCAGTGTGTGTCGTGAGACGATAGGAAATTTCTAGAGAAATATTATACCATATTCCATTCAACTGATTCAGTTAGAAGGCTCATGACGGTTAATGTAATATCCTCATTTTCACTGTTATTTGAAGAAAATTTGAGGTTAATGGTGATTTCAAACCACTTTAACATGATCAAAATTATTGCTTATAAACTTTATGTATAAGAAATCTACCATAATAATAATTAAGTTTATTATAAGCAAATGTATCGGAAACTTTTAATTGAAACAGCCGGCATATAAGACGAGAAAAGGAATATTTTTATTTTAAATGCCGGCTTTTTTAATTAAAACTTTCCAGTCAACCAAACTAAAAGTTGTAAAAATAAAAACAAATACGAGAGGATATTTACTCATGTATTACACCGTATACCTCTCGTTTATAATGCGTTAAAACGCGTAATTTTTCGGTAATTACGAGTAGGATTTTCGTTAACGGTTTACTTCAGTTGAATTTTTTTTATACTCCGAGATGGCCGCTGTACCATGTAAACTAAGAATTTTATGAGACACGGAAAAAATGGGAAATAGCAATAAATTTATTTTCTGACAGGAAATTTTACAAGTTTATAGAAAAAAATCTGTCACACTTTGATTTCAACCGTTTTTTTTTATGGAATTAGTTAAATTCTTATCTTTATCAATTATGAATTCAATTATGATTCTGATAATAAGTTTTTAATTTTTAAGCATATATTTTAAACTAAAGATTTTTTAAATGCAGTTTTAAAGACTCAAACAATTAAAAATTAGAAGCTTTTGAAATCGAAGAATTTGGATACAAAACATTTTTAGTTAATCAACTGTGACAATATAAATTAATTTATGATTTTAAAAATTGACCTGTACTTTAAGATTTAAAAAAATATAGCAATTTATATTACAAGACGATTTGGGGTCCGTTTAGAAGTTGCAGATTTTAACGTTAAAAACAAACTGTTTCATTTGTAAAGTCGTATTAGTTAAACAAATGTAAACACAGTGAAACTCTTAGATAGGGCGCCCAACTATAGTTGCTCCGAGAATTTACGCCGCGCCGCAGGTCGGTGTAACAGGAGCTGAGAGGAGTGCGCGGTGGCCACTCAGAAGTGAATAAACAAAAGCGTTTACATCCGGAACCGTACTATATCGAATTTGTTCCTCACCACCGCCAAAGATATTATACACCTAGATCCGGCAAGTTGCGGTGGAGTGGGGGATAGCAACTACTTTTGTGGGGTCCTATAAGCTACTGCCCTCTTCGTACTAGCTTGCTCCACGCTTTCTCGATAGGTAAAATCGTTGCCCTGCAGCGTTAAGGGTAACTATTTTACATCTATTATCCGTTGATTCTCGCCTCGCAGCAACTCCCTGTTATACTGATTCTGACATGATTTACAAAATAACAAATTATTATAAAATAATATTACTTTTGCAATTATAATCCCTATTTTATTCGTGAAATTAGTAACAATATTAAAGGTTTGCCACATAAATGACTTTTAATGCTAATTTTGTAATAAAGTAAATATTTGCGTTTCGAATTGATATTTCGCATTCCGAGTTATTGAGTGAAAATAATATAAATTTTTCTTTAAAATGGATAAAGAAACATGCATTACATTTTAATTTCCTGACAGAAATTTTTTATTAATTAAATTGTCACGAATCAATCAATATTGATCCTAGATTAGAAGTATACCTTTAAAAAGCCTTTAAAAATTTATTTAAACAATTTTTAGATAGAATGTGGAATTTTGGTTTCATTTAAGAAAAATATTCACATTTGGAATCAAGGAACGCAGCAAACAGGGAAGAGTCTTAAGGAGGAATTATACCTTTTAAAAAGTCGTAAAAAATTTCCTCGAAACATTTTTTTATAGGACTTGACATTTTTTCGAAAATACTATCGAAAATAACTATAAAAACTTTGAATTTTGAGCCAAAATACCAGAAATACACGGAACATTTTTTGCAGAAATTTCATCTTTTAAAAATACCTACAAATTTCTTTAATTCATTTTTTGACAGACGTCGTTTTTAATTCATTTTTAGAAATGAATATGCATATGCAAACTTCGAAAATTCCAATATTACGCCAAAGGACGCGAAATACTTTGAAATACACAACAACCTAATAGTGGAGAAAGTCCAAAGAAAAGATTGTACATTTCAATATTGTGATATCTCAGGAAATAAATATACATTTAAAAATGTCTCTCGAAAATCAAGTGATAAGCGCGAGCGTTAGGATGTGAATGTGTACCTGTAAGCCTACAGAGCTCTGAGCAATTAAATCTTCAACTGTAATTAATTACGTAGAAAATGCAGAGTATGAAAATTCATGAAAAAACTGGAATCTGAAAGAGATTTTTTTGCTTAAGTTTAATTTGAGCATTTCGAGTGAAAAGTAGAAGTGGAGTAACCCATTATCGAGTGCGAACTCTGAGAACCGACAGATGCGCGCCTATGGGGCGCTCAAACTTGCGAGCATTAAACTTAGATATAAAGTAATTTTTATGTAAAGACACATTTTTAATTTTTCATTTCTTCGCCTGTTTAATTAAGCATTTTTCTGAACAGCTTTTCTCGACTAAACTTTGATATAAAGTAATTGTTATACAAAGAAACATTTCTAAATTTTGATTTTTTTGCCTGCTCAATGAAACATTCTTGTGAACAGCTTTCCACGTCACTCAATCAAAGACGTAGATGTACGACGCATTGGCAGGTGTTTCCAACCTGCCAATCAAAAAATACAATCACAGAAAAAAACGAAAGGGTAACAACAAATTTAGGCGAAAATGCTGGGGAATATCTCAGCATGCAAGAAAATGAAGATCAACAAGGATTTAATAAAAAATCATTATTTTCTCATATAACTCTAACCGATCTTCCTTTCCTTTTTTGCATTCCGAGATTACCCGCCTTATTTTTAACTGTATCTCTTTTTACCCTTTGTTTTTTCTGCGATGGCAGATTAATTTCTTATTAGTTGAATTACTCCTGATACAAATTTTGGTAAAATTATTATAAATAGCTCGTTTCCATGCGATCCAGGAGGTATAGCTATGAGTCGTTTTTCTCAGTAGCTCTCCATGTATTCCGTGCACAGGCCTATCCACCCTGCCATTCAGAAAATAAAATGGCAGATTAATTTCATATTAAATGTATTAAACCTAACACAAATTTTGGATTCCCTTTATTCAAATTTATGTTTTATACATTCTCATCAGAGTATCCATTATATTTGTGTAAAATTTGATCCCCTCCCTACCCTTTTTGTCAAATGTCCACATTTTGAGACCCCTCATTCCGAAAATCAGGTTCTTCTACGGAATACGGATGCATGTATGTATGCTTTTATGTATGACTGTGAGCACGATTACTTTCAAGTAAATTGCCAGATTGGATTAGTCTTTTGTTTACTCTTTTAGAGTTTTAAATTTAAGGTTAAGTTCGTTATCCAGCCATTTTGGATAAAAATGCTAAAAATTAGAGCATTCTCAAAACTTTTGAGACCACTTATTTCAAGATTTAAAAATTTTATGTGCAGTTATTCATAGTATTAAGAAATTCAAACAATTTATCCGCACGAACATTTTAAGTCAAAAAACGCATAATATAAAAAAAAAAACAAGAAAACTAAAACGTTGCTTTTTGAAAGCCCTATAAAATTATCCAAATAAATTTTTGATTTTTTGTGATTGAACAAAAAATAATGAAAAATAAAAATTCCACTTTGGTTTGAAATCATGCAAGATACAAAAAACATTAATTCAAAAAAATTATGCAGCCAAAGAAGATCTGAAAATATATTATAGATCATTTTTTCACATGACACGTTGCGTTTGTTTTATTCGTAAGAAAACTCACTTTAAAAATAAAAAATAAATTTTTGGAGAAACGACACAAGCTACAACAACAATAGATCAAAGATTTTTACCAAACAAAGAGCTACAAATTTGTCATTTACAATTTATTCTAGGTTGCGTAGTTTTTGTTTTATTCATAAAAAACAGCATAAAAAATAAATAAACAATACACAAGGTACCGAAAAAATTAGACAGCAGTCGTTCACCCGAAAATTAGATAAAAATGTGTCATTCATCGTTTTTTTGACGTAAGGCGTAGTTTTGGTTTTTAATCGTGAAAATTAAAATTAAATATAAACCTATTACATTTTTGGACAAACGACACAAGCTATCACAAAAATATATTCACAAATGTTTCTTATGCAAGAAAGAATTACGAATTTGTGATTAATAGCTGTTATCCAGAACGCATAGTCTTTGCTTTGATCATAAAAAATAAGATAAAAAATATAGTGATTACATTTTTTTGAAAGACGACAGAAGGTATAAACAAAATTAAGAGACAAAAGTTGTTCAGAAAAAAATATGAACGATTCTTTTTATAATAACTTTTACGTAGGACGAGTAAAATTGTTTTTTCTTCAAGAAGAAATTTAAAATAAAAATATTGCCTTTTTGAAAAAAGGATACAAGTTTCAATAGCATTTTATTTAACAAGATTTTTCACCTAAATTATAACAACAAATTTGCTTAGAATTATTTCACGATGAGTTGTGTATTTTTGGTTTACATATTGTAAAAAATAACATAAAAAATAAACAGATTAACTTTAGGAAAAACGACTCAAGTTGCCAGAAAATGTTTAATGAACAAATTTTTATTTTTACCAATAGGATTCACCCTTTTTCAATTGCGACAACAATAAAGTGAAATGCTTTAATAACTTTGAATAAAAGTGTTTATCATAATGTATAAAAGTTCAAATGTTGGACAAAATCGAGTGCGGAGCACAAGGCACGAGATGAGAATGTGTTCGTTACGGTCAAAGGAGTATTAACAAAAGAAAATTCATGATCACATAATTGCAATTGTCAGTGCTTTGACCTTTAATTTTAAAAAGTTTGTGTACAAACGTGGGGTAAATATGATGATCGAACGGTTAGCACGAGATAAATACAGTAAGAAGCACGAAACAGAGTTTTTTTCACATCCTTTATTATTTACGTATTTTTCTCATGCTGAGTTTCTGTTGAGTTAGACCAAACCTTAATGCTCTACAATTTAAGTGAACAGCCTGGTCTATTATCTATTATGATTATTCACATTATTTACAGTAATTATACAAACTAAAAATGTACAGACATACAAACAGACAGAACTGTACATTAGGGTGATTGAAAAAACAGAATGTTTGAATTTGAATTCAGATACAAGCCTAAGTTGTACCTTTTTCGATGACAAATTTCTCCAAAAAATAAATGTTAAAGTGGGGTATGTTTTAGAGGTCCCCTATTCAAGTTTTATCTTTTTCATTGAATTTTTAAATCATTTTTATGTTCTCAATGTCTTTTAATTCTATTTAATACATTTTTATGCACGCGGAATTTTTCCTCTGTATTACCAAGAACGTATGTAATTAAAAAAAAGTTTCGCTAATTTTAATGAAAACTATTTAAAACTTGGACTTATTGTTTTCACGTTTTTGTCTATAAAATTTGCCTTAAGTCATCTTAGGATGGCTCATTATCAAGTAAAATATGTAAATTAATTATCACAACTATATTTAAAAACAATTTTCAATAACATTGATTAAACAAGCTGTTTAAATACACAGAAAAAACAGAAGATAAACTTAAAATCGATTTCCAACGAAAGATTCTTCGAAACAAAAATTAAATTCGCAGGTAAACTTGACACAAA
>JAAAKG020148143.1:0-10317 GCA_010014905.2 Druon quercuslanigerum
ATCCCAATGAGAATATCGAGCACATCATTGATGGCTGTATGATGCTTGCCTCGCAAGAATACACACGCAGACATAATAATGTTGCTGGGATAATTCACCAGCAAATTGCCCTGAACACTGGATTACTAGAGTTTTGTGCCTTACTATAAATAAAGCCCAGTCAAAGTACTAGAGAACGAAAACCATCTCCTTTACTGGGGAAGGACTATTCTGACAGACCACCTAGTCAGACACAATCGTCCAGGTGTCCTCTGGTTAGATAAACGTGCTCAACATGCCAAGATAATCGACATAAGCGGTCCCCTTAACAATAACATTAGGCTCCGATATACTGAGAAGATACAGAAATATTGGGAGCTAAAGTAGGAGATCCTGACCGTCTGGAGGGTGAACAAAGTGACTATTCACCCGATCGTGATCTCCTCTACTGCGAATGTCCATGCGAGGTGCGTAAAAATCTTGGAAGAGCTGGGAGCCAGAAATTTGCTGCACTTAATGCAGAAGGCGATTTTGTTAAATACGTGCCGCATCGTCTGGAGTTTTCTGGGCGTGAACAATGACAGCGGCTAAGATCGCCTTCTGCGGCGATTTTTTGTATATGTGTATGTCCGTGTACGTGTGTGAAGTTGTGTTTGTCCTCGCCGTCCAACTTAAGGAAATTAATTTTTTTAATCGTTGGTCTCAGTCGTTGGTATTGGAACTAGCGCTTGTAAGAAAGGTGGATCCCTATAAACGGGCTCTCCAGTACGAATGTATAAATGAGTGTTTGGATCCCTACAAACAGGATCTCCAAGATGAATGTTGGATCCTTTCAGGGCTGTCCAATGTGATTGATGGATCCCTATAGACGGGCTTTCCAGTATGCATCCTCGCGAATTATGACGAATGCGCAAACAGGATAGAGAGTTCCAAAACAGCGACTGACACCAACGAATCTACTAATCACTTGCTGCGTTCGCGACCTGTGGGATGGATGGTGGGCCCATAATAATAATAATAATAATAATATAAAGATGAATTTTTTACCAAGCAGTGTAATGTTCTACCAAATATGACGAACTTTCAAGATAATTGTATTTTGAAGTGAAAAAGATAAATTATGTGCAAGAAAGTTTAATTTTTAACCCAAATTTAATGAAAATAATAAAATTTTTAACCTGTAAAGACTAATTTCAAACAAATTAGTTAAATTTTTAAGCCAAAAAGAATAATATTGAAAAAATTGTCAAGTTTTAGCCGAATAATTGAATTTTAATGAAGATAAAATTTCTCTCGAAAGAGACGAATTTTCAACACAAAAAAGTTGAATTTTATACTGAAAACGAACGAATTGTAACCAAAAATGAAATGGTTAAATTTGCATTTGGAAACATTTATTTTTAACAAAAGAAACAACTAATTTTCAACGAAAAACACAACAAATTTTTATCGAAATTATTAATTACTCAATCGAAGAGAGGTTTTCACATAATAAAATAAACTTTTAGTTAAGTATAAATACTTTTACCTAAGTAGTTGAATTTTTATTCAAAAAGCTTAACTATGTACCTGAAATAACTAATTTACAATAAAATACATCAATTTTCATTCAAACTGATGAATTTTCTACTTAAAACAACCATTTTCTAACCCATAATGCAATGAAGTAAAATTTTAATTTAATAACATTAATTTCGTTTGACTTATACATTTTTCAAAGAACTAGTTGTATTAGAAGCAAAATAAATTCTATGGAAATTTTGTGATTTAAAAGAAATAATAGTGCCAAATAAAAACAGTTTACAAATTATCATTGTACAATTATTTATTAAATTGCTTCAACCCTGGCGGACCGAAGGAACCGAAAGGAGCCTGTACAAAGTACCCTTAAAACTTTACTGAGTCCCGTTTCGGTTCCTTCTTAAAAAACTCAAAAAAAAAAAACAGTAAGATCAACATTTAAATTGCTGAAATTCGGATTCTACGTTAAAATTTCCATTAGAAACTCACGGAGTAATAGCAATACTTTTTTTTGCAGCATTAAAAATTAAAAAATATGTCATTAACTTCTGCTGAAGGTGACTTCAAGCGCATCCATAATAGCTAAAGTAGTATGTTACTTGCGAAATTTAAAAATAAAATACAAAATCGGCAAATAAATGTAAATAAATATATGTAATATATGCTCTCACTTGCATCGCACCATTGTTGTCTGAGGTTTTCACTGCATGGTGCTAGCATCCAGACAACATTCTTAAAGTTACCGACAGAACGCTTATTGACTGCTACTAAAAGAAGATGCACGTGAAGCCGCCTTCGGTCCATGTAAACGACAGGTATTTTATTTTTTAAAGTTTTTAACGCTGAAAAAAAGTATTGCGATTACTGCGTGAGTTTCTATTGGAAATTTTAACGTAAAATCCGAATTTCAACAATTTAAAAGTTGTTCTCACTGTTTTTTTTTGGTTTTTTTAAAGAAGGAAAATTGCATAAATAAGAAGTAACGGTAGCGGTACCGCGTAACGAACTTTCAGGCTGTTATAGTTTTACAATTCTACATATTCTTCTTCGTCGTTGCTTCTTACATCGAGCCTATCATCCGTTGATAATGAGGGATCGCCTCCTGACATATACATAAACTTAAACAAGAAGATACTTACAATTAAAATATAATAATATTGATTAATTTTGATTTTCCCTATCCATTAATAGTTAAAACCCAAATTTCTACTCTTATAATAATTTTTATACAGAATATTTGATAAATAGAATAGAATAATTTTGAATTCAAAATTATAAAATTTTAAATTATTATTCTCTGGGTTGTCAGATCCCCTGAATTAAAAAGATATCAAATGAATTCGATAACAAAGATTTCAGGTGAATTTTAACGAATTTAAAATAAATTCATAACATTGCGTTTATTTCACTAAAATTGACGCGAATTATAAAGTATTTACGGGTAATGGGGAGCACTCGATAAAATTGATAAAAATTCAAGGTGAATTAAAAAAATGCATGCTGAGTTAAAACAAAAATCAAGTGAATTGAAAACAATTAAAAAATATGAGAAAATTAATTTAATTTAATAAGCCTGAAATGTGTATAGCAAAATTTAAGGCAATAGAAAACAAAGGGCCCCGTACTAAATAAATTGAAAATGGCACTCCGTGAAATGAGCTAAAAATTTGCCATTTGGCACATCTTTTCATGCTGAACAAAATATGTTAATGCCAAAACTTAATCCCATGTGCTGTTTTGACGCTACAGGGGATCAAAGGTTGATAGTTAACCGTTTAAGCAGATACATCAAGCACAAGGAAGATATACATAATGCATGTGACTACTTTTATGCACATGGAAGAGAGAGCAAATGAGTAAGTGTATCTTGTAAGTAGTAAAAATAATGAAGTGAGTGAGTCAGTGAGTGAGTGAGTGAGTGATTAGATAAGGGAGTTATTATATAAGTGGAGAACTGTGAGTATATTTTTTCGTCTTTGTGGAAAGAAATGCAAAGAATGCAAAATTACCGTTTTATTAGTCTCTTAATGGTACTGCTCATTTGCATCATTAATAATGTTCACTAATCTGCTGTCCGGATACTTAACGTTTGGTTGATGTCGGGCGTACCCTAAGTACCATAGGGTACATGGTATGAAATGAAGACTTGATGCGTCGTTCCACGGCGAAATCAAAAATATTGTTTTAATCTTATCAGCCCAGGGACGTTCATGTTCATATCAACTTCAATTTCTTCTCCACCATCTCTATCTAGTTTATCTTGGATGTATGAAGGAGCAACATTTACCTGATAAATACCAATTATAAGATCACGTAAATATTGTAAATCAAGAATAGGAAAATCACGAGCCACATTTTGTTGACGTCGAACCCACTGAGCGCGTCTCATGCGTAGATTTTGAACCTCTGCAAGCGCTTGTAACACGTTTGGAGTTTGGCTTTTCCGAATTATTTCTCTTGCGTGTTCAGCTGTTGCGCATTCTATAAATATTATTTGGTGGAATCTAATAATGATTGCGGCAGCGATGGAATTAAATTCGTGAAGGTGATGTAGAGGGGGCATAATAATTGTTCCTCAAAAGAATTTGAATATGGAGCGAAAATTTCCATTCCTAGCCTCAACGATCCATCGATTCTTCGTGACCATCCGAGACATATTAGCATCTTCTGTAGATAATTGATATTGTCCATCCTGGATCAATGCCGGCATCTATCAAGTCATTTTAACGCGCTCTAGCCATGGTACGGTATCCCTATATCCTCTGTCCATCAAGAAAATGTATCCATGTTGAAACCACCTCCTCCTAGCATTTACCTCCAACTCGTACTGTCTGTCTAAAATCAGTGCATCATTGTTGTGAAAATCCGAAAAGTATGGTCCCAATAAAGATAATATTAACATCTGAAGTAACAATCATAGTACGTTTTATCAAATTTCGATATTTGTGCTGGGAGAACGACTGTCTTAAAATACGAAACTTGGTACTTTTCTGAGTGTATGTATAGGTAACAATCCACTGCAGCAATGGCTTTTGGTGTCCGCGTCTCTGAATTATAGAGTTCATTTGCAAATTCCGTAACGTGTCTTTCGATGTACATTTGCCTTGGTATTCGTTGGAATCCGACATTATAAACAACAAACCTATGGGGCAAAGATTGGCTCACTTTTTATATAACCAAGCTGACGGCGGCTCTACTCTTGTACACTGTAAAAAAAATCATGGTAAATTTTCCATACATGTATGGGAAGTTTTTAACTCATACAAGGAGTGGAACTTTTCCATTCTTGTGTATGGTGGTAAATTTGCGACACACAACATAGTAACTTTCTCATTCATGCATGGCATTTTCACATACCTATGTATGGGAAATATACAATGTACAGCTCGGAATTTTACTATACGTAAATGGTATTTTTTCCATACTTGTGTATTGTAAATTTGTCACACACACTATAGTAATTTTCTTATACATGCATGGCATTTTTTCCATACCTATGTATGGGAAATATACAAAAAAAAGCTCGTAATTTACTATACTTAATTGGTATTTTTCCATACTTGTGTATGCTAAATTTTCCATGCAGGAACACTACTTTGCCTACATTAAATTTGTACTTTTTCTATACTTGTATATGGGCAATATAACATATTCTGATACTACTTTTAGTATGCCGAATTTGTATTTTTCCCATACACGTACGAAGTTTATAATTAAAAAAATATAGGTTCGGAAAAATAATTTATTACAATAAATTAAACATAGTATTGATGAATGCAGACTTTATTCGTGCCAAATCGTAAAGCTTTAGAATTATACAATTTCTTTTGGTACATGATGAATCATTTTTGTATAAAAATATCAAATCTACGCCGTTAAAAAAGGCTTAGCACTTTGACCAGAAGGTTTTTCGTGAACTTCGGTCATTTTTATTTAAATTTAAAATATGAATTTCCCATAAAAAAGGCAATTTTTGAACGAAATGGTTGTACTTTCAACCAAAAATTCAATTTTCGAACAAATATTTGGCTTAACAGATTAACAATTTTTAAGGACGAATAAATACTTTATAACATTGTTGAGTTGGTTACATTTGTACAAAGAATTTGAATTTTCAATGAAATAATTAAATCTTCTACCAAATAGTAGAGTTGTTAACCAAAGGAAATTAGTTCCAAAATATATGAGTAGACTTTTGAATGGAAAATATTGGTTACAGGAGTCCAAAAGTCTAATTTTCTTAATTGTTCTCCACCTTATCCATGAGTCAGAAGAAGGGTTAATTTTCTGAAAAACACGGAAACATTTTTTAAAATTATTATTTTGTATACGGGAGAAATTCATATGAAGAAATCATGATTGTTTACATTATCTTACCGTTGTATGAATTTCAAAGACTTGAAGTTCATTTCATAAGTGTAGCCGTAAACATAATAGGAGAGGAAGAAGCACAAAAAACCTTCCAAGATGTTTATTGGGCTCACGATTTCCTATCCCTCTCAAAAAACTGCACTAGTGGCAGCTTCGTCAAACAGAGAATTTCCTGCGAAGAGGAACAAAATTTTGTAATGAGAAAAAAGCCGCGCGATTGATAGAAATGTCTAAGACAATATCTAAGGCTTATGGAAAACGAACCTTTGACAATAAGAAGGAGTCGATCCATGTTTTCTGAAATCTATCTTGCTTCGTCGTCTGTAGCTGTATCCTCTAAAGAGTAAAATTAGTTAAAAATAAAAATTAAACAGAAATATAATGTTTCATTTTCAAAGTTTAAAAGCTGTGAGTTTAAACTTTAAAAACTATATAACTTATTCTATAGAATTCATGCATTCAAATATGGAATTTTGCAATTTGGATGTTTGAATTTAAAAGGATTGACTATTAACTGCAAATTGCACAGTTATTTTCCTTCGAGAAAAATTAACATCAAAAAATTAATTTATTTAAGCTTTTAGTTGCAAATATTGAAAGCCTATAATATTGTACTAATGTCAATTAGGGGCGCTCAACAATTGAAAGTTGAATTTCTCCATTTTTTTCTCTTAGTGCAAGAAACGGATTAAGATTTTTTTGATTTAAATAGAAGTTTTAGTGGTACCAGGAAGTTTTTAAAACTTAAACAATTTTAAAATGTTTACAATTTATTCTGTAGGTACCGCAATCTCAGATGTTTCTGATCCTATTTCAAGTATGAACGCTTTACGAGAATTCACAGCCGTGTTACTATTTAAACAATTTGGTAGGATAAACTGCTTAGCTAAAGCTTCAGAACAAATTGAACAGAGTACTTTACCACTTTCGTTCAAACATATCCAAGGAATAGTGTCTTTTCAGCGAGCAACAGACTTTAAATCTCCACATGCTGATCAAAAGGACTAGTTGCAAATAATAAGAGCACGCGAAGCGTGAACAGATTGTAAACACTGAGAAGCAGCTTATACATAATTAAACTAACTAAAAATAGTTAAAAACTAATTTACCCTTTTTTTCTTGAGTTTCATCACTATTGTTTTTATTTTTCTTTGTAAAAATGGTAGTAATACTGTGCGGACTAACTAAACAATGCTCAATACGATCAATACGAACGCTGTTGCTATTATCATATGGAGTTGGAATATCACATGCATCGCTGTCTTACTGTGTCTGATGTTTCTATTGATGGTGTTGGAAATAATAAGGACATCGGAATAGGAATTTGCTCACTAGAACCTAATAAATTTAAAATAGAGGTAATGCAGTTTTATTTTAGGTTAGGATATCAGGTAGAAGCTGGAAACGCGCAAATCAATCTGCCTTTCTGTTAGTATGTGGTATCTTCTTTCTATCAGGTCCACCCACTTATCTTTGGCTCCTCTGATAATAAAGCTATCCATTGCATGTTCAAGAATTTGAAAAAGTAGTAGTTGGAACCCTTTAAACAAAACCAGTAAGTACACAGAATATATCAGTACGGTGTAATTTTGTATAGGAGCTGTCATCAGTGCAAATAACATGAACGACCAAAGACTAGAATGTAAAAAGGTGCCCCATAGCACGATTAGTGAGTGACCTTCTGGGCGTGCCGTAAAATGAAAATAATCATTTAAGTGGTATCCAAGTTAGACCGAATAGATGTGTGAGCTAACAATCTGACAGCGAAAAAAATTCAATTTTTAGTTTAAAAATAAAAAAATCATGCTTACGAGAAAATCGACTGAGAATATTGCTTTTAAAGTTTCATGGATTTAAAAAAACCGTTCCAAATACCTACTCCGAAAGTGAAAAACTTTTCTGATTTATTTTCGAGACTGCAACGCTTCGTACCGACTTTACTGGTATAATCCGAATTTGTAAGGTGATGAACTGCGATAAGAAGAGAACATAACTTTAAGCCGTGGTGAGCAGCCAACAAATGAATAGGCGAATATCTTGTTGATTGACCGAATTACAATTTCATCCACAGTGACTGTAATTTTTGAAATATAATATTTAAGTGTGATATTAAATATATTATATCATAATTTAACATAAGAAACTTGTACATTATCTAGATAAAGTATGCCAAATTCATTAAAAAAAAGAAATACTGCGGTTAACGAAATCAATTTCGAAAAAAATGCTACCGACAAAGTGTTTGTTTAACACGCAGTCTTATGGAACTCCTGAGCAAAATCGACTAAATTCCGGGACAAAGTAATGAATCTGCATAAATCAAATATGTAGTAATACTTTCGATTACGAGGAATCTATTATTTTCATAAAAATAAGTGGTTGACGACTTTCATCAAGAGAAAATTGCGAGAAAAGTACAAAATATAAAAATGGGTTCTCACAACTGGTGCAGATGCGCATGCGCCGGAAGTTTGGAAACAGCACATCGATGATTTTGGTTAAAAAGAAACAACACGCGGATGATAGGTTTCGCGTTGAGCACATGTGGCCTTACGCGAAGGCGTTGCCAGGTTCACACTGGCAGGGGCATCACGTTCACGCCAAGCGCTTCGGTGAAATTAATAAACTTTTACTAGCGCTGTTTTTGCCGTCCTAGTCGCCATTTCTTAATCTTATACTTAGATGGGACTATAATACGTAAAATTATAAAAAAGAAGTAGCTATAAGCATTCATATAAAAGACACCCCCTACTTCATACGATACCAAACGCCCAAGACCACTTAATGCTAGAAACATTATTTTTAAATCAGATAAAGGAGCTTGCCTTCCCATTTGTATCTAAAGATAAAATAATAACGTTCTCAAATCCTGCTTGAATTTCATTCATTGTGAGCAACATTATGCATAGCTGGTAGTTATGCATAGCTGTACAATCTGTGGCGCTGGATATCACTTCAGTGTTAGACCACATATTGAAGCAATTTTGGGAAATATAGTGTGGAAGGAACTGTTGCAGTAAAACTTAGTTGTTCGAAGAACCCCTAAATGTATCTTCGATTGGTGGAACTTCACCCTGCTAAAACTTCCGTACAAATTTCGGACAAATCCCGGATTCGGAAATGTGTCTGGAATTGTCCGAAAAGTGTTCCGGTTTTGATCCTCCAGACTCTATCCGGTCGTATACAAATATCATCCGGTAGAATTCGAAAATTTTACGGTCTGAATGATTCGATCAGTCCGGGATAAATCCGGTTGATTCCGTATTTTGTACGGACTGACGGGTGCGATAAATCCGGATTGTGTCCGGCCATGTCCGCGTTCTGCATGGCCTGCCGGATGCGATACATTTTAGATAGAATCGGACTATTTCCGGATTCAATGTTTTTGCCCGGATGAATTTTGGATTCAAGCAGACGATTTCCATTTTCAATTCGAATTCACCGAATGACAACTCAACCCTGAGGATTAATTACAGATAGAACCGGACTATTTCCGGAGCCGATGTTTTGAACGGAGACATTTCGGAGTTAAGCCGACAATTTTCCGTTTTCACTGCAATATCACCGAATTATAACTTAAATCTGTGGATTAATTCCAGATAAAATCGGACTATTTACGGATTAGATGTTGTAGACCGAACGGATTTTGGATACGAGCAGACGATTTTCCGTTTTTCACTTTAATTTCACCGTTCAAAACTCAATCCTATGGAATAATTGCGGAGAGAACCGGACTTTTTCTGAAGTCGTTGTTTTGGACCGGATGGGTTTCAGATTAAAGTGGACGATTTTACATTTAAACTTTAAATTCACCGAATTATCACTTAAACTTGCGGTTTAATTTCGGATAGAAACGGATTATTTCCAGAATCTTTGTTTTTGCCCGGAGGGAGTACGGATTTGTACTTCAATATCACTTAATTATATCTTAACCCTGCGGATTAATTGCGGATTAATTGCAGATAGAACCAGACTACTTTTTAATTCGTTGTTTTTTACAGGAGGGATTTCGGATTTAAGCGGACTATTTACAGATTCGATTTTTAGACCAGACGGATTTCGGATTAAAGCAGATTATTTTTCGTTTTCATTTTAATTTCAACTAACTATAATTGTAACCTTCGGATTAATTTCGGATAGACCCTGGCGAACCGAATGAACGGAACGGCTACTCTATAGCGTAGCCATATCGTAGCCACATAGTAGCCCTTCCGTAACCTTCATATCAAAACTCACAAAAACAGCAAAATAAATTTTTAATTAGTTGAAATTCGGATTCTACGTTAAAATTCCTATTAAAATGACACGGAGTAATCGCCATAGTTTTTTTGCAGGGTTAAAAAGTTAAAAAAAAAATAATATCTATCACTTACATGGGCCGAAGGTGGCTTCATGCGCAACATCTTTAACTAGCAGTGAATAAGCGTTCCGTCGGTAACTTTGAGA
>JAAAKG020148144.1:0-10317 GCA_010014905.2 Druon quercuslanigerum
ATCAAAAATGGATAGTGTTGAATAAATATGTAACTACTTTGTTGAAAATTAGACTGATTGGTTGAAAATTCTTATTTGCAAAGAAAGCAAAACGATTTTGTAGAAAATCCTTTTTTTTTAATAAATTAATTCTCCTGAATGAAAATTTAACTAAAACTGAATCAAATCCAATTTGGATTAGCATCACATCCCTTGTTCAAACTATTCAGTTGAAAATGTATCTAATTTGTAGAAAATTCTATTTTTGGTTTGACAATTCAACTCTTTCATTAACAATTTATGCATCCTGTTGCGAATTCGTCTTTTTTCAATAATAAAATTGAACTCCTTGGTTCAAAGTTCATCTAATTTCCTATAAGTTCTTTTTTTTATTATTTATAATTCTAGTTGAAATTTTGTTTTGTCTCTATCAAAAATGGATAGTGTTGAATAAATATGTAACTACTTTGTTGAAAATTAGACTGATTGGTTGAAAATTCTTATTTTCGGGTTAAAAATTTCTCTGCTTTCTAAAAATTTGTCATTTGCATGATAATTTCAAGAATTTCGTAGAAAAAACTACTAATTGTTACAAACCTAAACGATTTTGAAGAAAATCCTTTTCTTTTTTTTTTAATTAATTCTCCTGAATGAGAATTTAATTAAAACTGAATAAAATAAAATTTGGGCTAGCATAACATCCATTTTTTCAAACTATTCAGTTAAAAATTTATCTAATTTGTAGAAAATTCTTCTTTTATTTTGAAAATTCAACTGCTTCATTAACAATGTATGTATCCTGCTGCGAATTCGTCTTTTTTGTAATAAAATTGAACTTATTAGTTCATCTAATTTCCTAAAAGTTCTTTTTTTTAATATTTAGAATTCTAGTTGAAATTTTGTTTTGTCTTTCTTAAGAATTGATGGTTTTTGAATAAATATGTAACTACTTTCATGAAAATTAGACTGATTAGTTGAACATTCTTATTTTCCGGTTAAAAATTCCTCTGCTTTCTAAAAAACTTGTCATTTGCATGATAATTTCAAGAATTTCGTAGAAAAATCTACTGATGGTTAGAAACAACAACGATTTTTTAGAAAATCATTTTTCTTTTAATAAATTAATTTTCCTGAATGAAAATTTAACTTAAACTGAATAAAATAAAATTTGGACTAGCATCAAATCCATTTTTTCAAAATATTCAGTTAAAAATTTATCTAATTTGTAGAAAATTCTTCTGTTAGTTTGAAAATTCAACTGCTTCATTAACAATGTATTATTTTGTTCAAAATTCATCTTTTTTGATAAAAAAAATTGAACTCCTTGGTTAAAAGTTCAACTAGTTTTCTAAAAATTCTTTTTTTTTTTAATATTTACAATTCTAGTTAAAATTTTGTTTTGTCTTTCTCAAAATTGGATGGTTTTAACTAAAAATGCAACTACTTTGTCAAAAATTAGATTGATTGGTTGAAAATTCTTATTTTCGGGTTAAAAATTCCTCTGCTTTCTAAAAAACTTGTCATTTCTATGATAAATTCAAGAATTTCGTAGAAAAATCTGGTAATGGTTAGAAACCAGAAAAATTTTGTAGAAAATCCTTTTTCTTTTTATAAATTAATTCTCCTGAATGAAAATTTTACTAAAACTGAATCAAATAACATTTGGACTAGCATCACATCTACTGTTCAAACTATTCAGTCGAAAATGTATCTAATTTGTTGAAAATTCATCTTGTGGATTGAAAATTATTTTTTTAGGTAGAAAATCATTCTTTTTAGCCGAAAATTCAACTATGTGGTTAACAGTGTATGTATTTTGTTGCGAATTCATCCTTTTTGATAAAAAATTGAAATCCTTAATTAAAATTTGAACTAATTTTCTAAAAGTTCTTTTTTTTAATATTTAGAATTCTAGTTGAAATTTTGTTTTGTCTTTCTAAAAATAGACCGCTTGAACTAAAAATGCAACTACTTTGTTGAAAATTAGACTGATTGGTTGAAAATTTTTATTTTCGGGTAAAAATTCCTCTGCTTTCTAAAAATTGTTCATTTTGATTAAAAATTTAAGAATTTCGTAGAAAAAAATACTACTTGTTACAAAACTAAAAGATTTTTAAGAAAATCCTTTTTCTTTTTTTTTTAAATTAATTCCTCATTGTTCAACATCTATTGTTCAAACTATTCAGTCGAAAATTTATCTAATTTATTAAAAATTCGTGTTTTAGGTTAAGCGTTTTTTTGTTTTTGATAGAAAATTATTCCTTTTGGTAGAAAATTCAACTGTATGGCCTGTCTGGGTTTCAAGATACACCCAATATTGAGAATCACAAAACAAAGAAAGTTATAATTTTAAATACCTCGATGTAAGAAAGTTTTATATTATTAGAAACATCAGGATCAAGCATCTTTATAACACACTGTCCTAAACTTGTCTGATTGGACGCCAAACATTGCAAAAGAGGCAATACGGGAACTGTCGACTCTAAAAATTTTATCCAGCCCTTTTCACCCATTTGAACTTTCCCCTTCAACATGTAAACTAGCATTTCTTCCGCCATGTTTCTGATCTAAAATAAAAAAATAAGAATGATTTACTTTTGGACTTTTTGTACTTGCCAGTTTTTCGTAGCTAAAAGAGATTTTTTAAGAACCTTGGCATTCTCGTGTCTTGCACCATGACAAATAATTTCTGTCATAATCGTTGGCTCAAATAAAAACGACAGGCTTTCCCAGTGCCGTCTGTTTCTTGTAATCTCAACTCCCAAAATTGAGACAACTAGAGAATAACATTCGTGATACATTGCACTTTGAATATCCAAATCTCCATAGGCAAGTAAACCAGCTGTCAATTTTGTGGCAGTTCCAAGATCCTCTGAACTAAATTTGTACCTTGAAAATAATTTTATAAAGTAGAAATTACCAGAGAGAGATTTGAGAAAAATCGTCAAAATTTAATGATTAAAATTCTAATATTTTACAGGGTGTTCAGTAGGGCGTATTGAAAAATCTATTTTTAAATTTATAATTCCGACCATGGATTTCAAGTTGAAAAAAATTATCGCACATTTTTTTCGCCTCCCTGTTTAACAAAAATTTAATACATATGACTTGGTTTTTTCTTAAACCAAAATTAAACAAAATATCTTTTACTTATTAGCAATTAAAGAAAGAGAATTTCCTATATGTTCAAGTTTAAAAGTGAATACGCAAATATATTTCTTTCACTGCTAATGTATAAAATATATTTTGTTTAATTTTGGTTCAAGAAAATGCAGGCATATATATTAAATTATTGATTAACATGGCGTCGAAAAATGTGCGAAAGCTGGTATAAAATTGCGAATATTCGAGTTTTTACCATTTTTTTTTTATTTACGAATTCAGTTACCGCATAAAACTTTTCCTATCAGTTTAGGCCTTAAAAATATTTTTTTTTCTACAAAAATAATGAGAATTGTGGAAGTAATTTTTTAAAATGAAAATTTATGGGAATTATTTTGAACCCAAATAAAAACTTTAAAATGCTCTCGAGAATATGCTCAGAATTTAGGCTCGAACAGAGCATTTATAGAGCTTTTAAAAAAATTTAAAGGATTTATTGCTTAAACAAATATATATCATATTTACCAGATGAATTTTTACAAAAACATATACTTTTTTAAATTACAGAGTTTCTACAGATCAGGTAATCTGAGAATTTCAGGCAATGTCAGGGAAAACCTGATAGATTTAGGGAATTTTCGAAAAACTAAAGTTGAAGTTAATTTTATTGTTATTGTAAAAAATCTCAACTATTTGTTTAAAAACTAATCTCTTTTGGTTGAGGATTTAAACTATTTTGATGAAAATTCATCTTTTTTGGTTGAATTCAACTATTTTTGGTAAAAAATTAAACTGTTAAATTGGAAGTGGAACTACTTTGTTAAAAATTGATTTATTGGGATAATGACTCATCAGTTTCGTTGATAAAACCCTTTTTTTGTTCAAAATTAAATTATTTTGTTGAAAACTAGTTGTGCTTAGGTTGAAAATTCAAATATTTGTTTTTAAATTCCTGTATTCTATTGAAAATTCGAATTTTTAGGAGAATAGTTAGGCTTCTTACTGATTAATTCCTCTTTGTGTTTAAAAATTCCTGAAAAATTTCAAATATTTGATTGAAAATGGACGTACTTTGTTAAAAATCCGTTTATATTGGTAGAAAATTCATCTTATTGGTTTAGAATTGATATTTTTTATTTAAAATTAGTTATTTACTATTTAAAATTCATTTTTTTAATTGAAAATATAACTGTTATTTTTTTGTCAAAAATTTACCTTTGTTGATAGTAATTTAATCTTCGTGGTTGAATTTTAAGTTTTTTTTACTGAAAACTTAATTATCCTATTTCAATTAAAAATTGATCTGTTTTAGGTGAAAATTTAACTATTTGTTAAAAATCCATTTTTTTCGTAGAAGAGTACACTAGTTAGTTTAAACTTCGTCTTTTTGGTTAAAAAAAATTTCTGCGGTTGAAAATTTAACTGTTTTGTTCCATTTTTTTTGGTTAAAAATTTATTTTACTAACTGAAAATTCAGGTATTTAATTTTTGTTAAAAAAGGTATCCTTTTAGTTTAAAATTTATGTATTTGATTAAAAATGCAATTTTTTAGATAAAGATTTATCATTTTTGTTGAAAATTTACTTTAACTATTTTTTGTGTAAAATTTACCTTTTTAGATAGAAATGTAATCTTTTTTGTTAAAAAATGTCGTGTTTTTTAGACAATTTACCTATTCTATTTTTTGTCAAGAATTAATTTCTCTAATTGAAAACAAAAAAATATTCAGACACAATTTTTTTCATAGAAAATTCAATTTTTGGGTTGAAAATTCTACTTTTTAGTCAAAAATTCGTATTTTTGGTTGAAAATTCAGTACCGTGATTAAAAATGGATTTCTTCAGCTGAAAATTAGTTGTTTTTTTTTTTTAAATAATTTTTTCAACTTAACATGTAAGTATTTCATTTTTGCTTGAAAATTTATATTTTAAACTGAAAATAAATTAATTTTGCTGAAAACTCTTTTTTTGTTTATTTAAAATTTACTTTTTTAACTGTAAATTAATATTTTTAAGTTGAAAATTTATATATTTTATTGCAAATGTATTTTTTTGTAGAAAATTCATCTTTTGAACTTAAAATTGAATTATTTTCTTAAAAAACATGTTTGAAATCTTTGGCATTTATTTGAAATCATTAAAATATTTGAAATCATTGTGAAATTTTTTAGAATATTTTGAAATTTTAATGAAATTTTTATGAAATATTTGTGGAAGCTTTCTCTGTTTGTGAAATCGTTTGTGTTAGTTTGAAATCATTGAACTGTTTTAAAATTTTCTCAAATTTGTTAAAACCTTTTGAATTTGTTTAACATCCTTGAAACCTTTAAAATATTTTACAATATTGTAGGTCCTCTAAAATCATTGCATATTTCCTGAAATTTTAGAAAATTCATTCAAATCTTAAGGAAAATTGCATAATCCCTAATAATAATTCAATTCTTTGGAAAAATCCTGGAAATTTTGAAAATATTTTGAATATGTATAGTAATCTTTGAAAGTACCCTCAAATATATCGAATTTTTTGAAATTCTTTGAAAGCTTTTAATGCTCTTGAAAATTGCTTGGAATTAAAAAAAATATTTAAAATCCTTTGAAATCCCTTTAAATTGTTTCCATTGGTTGAAGATACCTTGCAATATTTTTAGATATCCTAAAATATTTGAAATCCTTTTAAATTATGGAAACGAAACAAATTCTTTAAAATTTTCAAAAATACCCTGAGCTCTCTTAAACTTATTGAAATTCAATAAAAGTTTATTGGAATCTTTAAAAATATTATACACTCTTACAAATCAATTAATATCTTATGCAATACCTTGAAACATTAAAAAATATTTGAAATTCCTAAATTATTGTTAATAAATTATTTAAAATACATTACAATATTATAAAATCCCGCGAAATTATATGAAATTTAATTATATTTCCTAAAATTCTAGAAAATTTAATAAAATACCTTGATCTACTTTATAATCGTTTGGAATTTATGAATTAAATTAAAAAAGTTTTGGAGTCTTTTAAAATTCCTTAAAATATTTTAAATCATTTCAAAATTTTTTAAATGCCTTAAAACTTTTTCAAACTCTTGAAAATTCCTTGGAATTTAAAAAAATATTTTAAATATTTTAAATTTCTTCAAATCCCTTAAAACTTCTTAAAGGTCTTAAAAATTTCTTGAAATTTTTAAAATACCGTGAAATCGGTCAAATTCGTCGAAAATAATCAAAGCATATTTGAAAACTTTTAAAATATTCTAAAGTCTTTTAAAATTCCTGAAAATATTTCAAATCCTTTGAAATCTTTCGAGATCCTTTGCAACTTTTTAAAGCTCATAAAAATTCCTTAGAATTTTGAAAAATACCCTTCAATTTTTTAAATACTTTGTAATTCCTTCAAATCTTTTGAAATACATGACATTTTTTCAAAGCTCTTTAAAATTCCTTAAAAGTTTTCAAAATAAATATTATAAAATTTATAAATTTTTAATTTACTTACTCAGGCAAATGCTGTAAAAAATAAACAATTTTTTTAACAACTCTCACATTTTTGTGATACGAGAGACTTAGTTTCGAGGCGTAGATCGTATTTAAAGTTTCCAAATGGGACTCTTCAGGTGAATTTTTTATCAATAGCACTGCGGCTTTCATTGATTTCGCTATCGTGCGTGTTTCATCCAATAATTTAATGCAATCAATTTCCTCATTCCCGGAAAATTGCTGTAAAAAATAGTTTAAAATTAAATTTAATTCAATCAAGAATTTTGGGATTGGTAAGTTACTTTTTAAAAGAACGTTAACGTTTAAAAATGTAACTTTTGCTTAATTACTTTTGCAGAAAAGTAACTATCGTTACTGTTTTAGTTACTTTGGTATTTTGGAAATACTAGCATTATCAATCATAGGAAAATATCGATTCAGTTTAATAATTTTGAAGAAAACTGATGAATATTCAACTAAATGAGATAAAATTTTAAGCAATGATAAAATACTTAAATTTTCAGTTTAGGAAATTAATTTTTATCTAGAGAGATGAATTTTTAACTAAAATTATGGAATATTTAACTGGAATAGTTTATTTCTTAGTTAAAAAATTAATTTCCAACAACAAAAGAAACGAATTTATCAACAAAATTGTTAAATGTTCAACAAAAAAGATGAATTTTTTACAATTTTGTTAAATTTTTTTTACTGGAAATTAATTGTTATAACTAAGAATTTAATTTAATGTATATTGAAAATTTTGAGTAAAAAAACAAAATTTCAATATAAATTAAATTAAATTCTTAGTTATAACAATTAATTTCCAGTAAACAAAATTTAACAAACCAAACAGATCAATTTTCTGCCAAAAAAATAAATTTTCAAAAAAAAGCTGATTAGCTGTATTTTAACATAAAATAATGGAATATTTTACTAGATTACTTAAAATTTTAGATAAAAGATTAATTTTCAACTAAAAAGCAAAACGAATTTTCAACTGGAATAGCTTAAATTGCAATTTGAAAAATCAATTTTTAAGAAGAAAAAAACAAAGCTTCAACAAAATTGTTAAATTTTTAACCAAAAAGATTAATTATTAATTAAAATAATGAATCTTTAGAAAAAAAGGATTGTCAGCAAAAATTTCCAACGAAAAAACTGAATTTTCAACTAATATGATTAAATAAACCAAGAGGATTAATTTTCTACCAAAAAAGACAAATTCTCAAAAAAATACATGAATTCTAAACTCAGAAAGATAAATTGTGTACCAAAAATTAATTACGTAAATTTACAGCTTAAAAATTAATTTTTAACTGAAGAGAATGATTTGTTACTAAAATAATTACTGAAAACTGAAAAACAAATTTTTTGACCAAACAGTATAATTTTTAACTGGAATTAACTGGGATTTTAAGTTAAAAAAATTAATTTTCAACAACGACAAAAGACGAATTTTCAACCAAAGATAAGAATTTTGAATCAAAATGATGATGAAAAAATTTACAGCATTATACATACATTTTGAACTAAAGGTAATGATTTTTTACTACAATAATGAAATTTATCATTGGATTAGTTGAATTTTTAATTGAGGAAATTAATTTTTAACCAAATAGTTTAATTTTCAACTGGAATAGTTTAATTTTAGGTTTAAAAAAATTCATTTTGAATGAAAAAGAACGAATTTTCAACCAGAGATAAAGGCCGTAGCTGGACAAGCATGATTGGTCTGCCTTGGGAGATATTTGGCTCATATTTGGGTAGTAATTTTCTCTCATTATAGGCCTAATTTAGCCTAAGTGCCCACTTGCAAAAAAAATGTTTACACAAGTTATACAATTTTGTTGAAAAATCAAAGTTTTTAATTTTCTCGAAAATTTAGTCTACTGAAAGCCAATTCCATTTATAAAAATAACATCATCCTTCAGTAGAAATGCAATAAATCACAGCAATTTTCTTTTTTTTCACTATAAAGCACCATTGGGATCGTGCTGGCAAAAACATAATTAAATTTTTTTTTTAGCACTTTCTAATTCCTAGAATTGACTCCCGATTTTTTTAGAACTGCTGAGACACCCTGCACAATATATATTCAAACAATAAAAATTTATTTCGCCATTTTCGAGAAAATGGGAACTTTTGATGTTTCAAAAAAATGTTCTAATTGTGTAAATTTTTTTTTTTTAAATGGCACTTGAGTTAAATTAGTCTTAGAAGACAAATCATGCTTACATTAATAGAATGAATCTTCAAACAAAAATGACTTAAAACAAAATAGCTTAAATTTCAAACCAAGTAGTTACATTTTTTATGAAAAAGATAAATTTTCAGTCAAGCAAATTAATTTTATACCAAAAAGGACGGATTTTCCGCTAATTACATTAAATTTCAACCAATTGTTAAAATTCTAACAAAAATAGTTAGATAATTTTATATTGCAATTTAAATCAAATTTAAGCACACATTTGAAAGAATTCTCCAATTGAAAAAAATTTCCTGCCTCGAAAATAAAATCCCCTGACATTACCCGAGTTTTCCAGGCATATGAAAATTATTCCCCGACAATTGCAGATTTTCCAGATGAGTAGACACTCCAGAAAATATATAACGAAAGTAACTAAAAAAGTAACGATTTTCAGACTAACTCTTACTGAAGAAGTGTAAATTACCAATTGGTTACTCATTTACAAAAGTAACTTCTTCTCTAAGAAATAAACTATTTCTCATCACTGATAAATAAATAATTTGTTTAATCAAGTAAATGAAAATCCATACCCTCGCATAATCTTGTAACAAGAGGTGCAACGAAGGATACATCAAATAAATCGGTGCATCCATACAAGCGACACAAATTGTAAGTTTCAGCACCTTCGGTATGACTAAATCTGCCAATTCCAGTGGCACGATACTGCTCAATAGTTTTGTAACTATACTAATGAGATGTAAATAAGTTATTCTGCAGTGATCTACACTACAGTAGCTTCCAAAGTAGTCAGAGACTTCGCTCAGTAGCTTCATCAATTCTTTGAGATCTTCTTGTAACTTGAGAGCAACTTCGTCATTGCAGAGCCAAATATTCGGCATGATGCTCAATGTCAATAATTGCACGAGCTCGTAACTATTATCGGTAATGTGTTTGTTAATTTTTAGAGGACGCTTTGGATCATCAGGAAGACTCAGCAGGGAAATAACTCTCATTAGAGAGTCGATACAGTAAGTTGGAATCAACATTTGCTGTAATTGTAAAACTGATTCGTCCAAATTGTCTATCACGCTGTGACTTCTATCACTCGTTCCCTAAAAAGTATATATTTTTTTAATTTTCTATAGATGTCAGGCTGGCCGTTTTGATAGGGGAAAAAATTTCCGGTCATTTGCCGATTTACAAACAATTTTTCGGGTCGTTAAAATTAAAAGATTCAAACTATTGAACGTATGGAAGAGAATATTTTGAACATTTTCAATTCAAAATTTTTATATTAAATTCCAGTTCAAAGATGAAAAAGTATATAAATAAAATAATATAATAATAAAAATAACAAATAAATACACATTTTAAACAATTTTAATTCAGAAAAATTTAAAATTAAACGATTTCAAATTTCTTTTCTAAACTGTACATTTCTTAAAATAAAAGTTAAATTATTTTCATTTCCAATCGTTACAAATTCATAATTTTTGTCAATTGTTATTTTTATTTATTCATCAAAATTTGTTTTTAAATAATTTTAGTTCTCTTAAAATTAAGTTTT
>JAAAKG020148145.1:0-32143 GCA_010014905.2 Druon quercuslanigerum
ACCAAACCCTTCTGTACACTCCTCCAATTCACTCACCTCAAATTTCACCACAATTATCGAAACTCTCAGCAACCACAGTTCCCGCTACTTTACACTTTCATACCGGAAACGGAAGCTCTACATTTCTCTACAATTTGTTACTATCCTTTCAAAACTTGTAAGTATCTTTTAAACTTATTCGATGTTTTTTTGAAATTTTTTAAGGTTGCAAAATTGAAAAAATATGCTTTAAAATCTTGAACATTCTTTGCCAAAATTTTAAGAAATCATTTGAAATTTAGAACAACAAACCCGAAAAAAATCCCGAAATTTCAAAATAAAAAAATTAGTTTTATCTATGAAGCAAAATAAAATAAACTTCAAGTATAATTAATAGTTAGATAATAGAATAATTAGATAAATAATTAGAAAGTAAAGCTTGCCAACTAATTCTAAAAGAAATATAAGCTTGAAAAAATGCTAGAAACTGAAAAAATGTATTTAAAGGAAAGAATGAAAACTTGACTGAATTTTATTTTCTTTTTTCCTATAAGAATAATGCCGACGCGTGCAAGTTGCAAATTTTTGATATTGTGGTTCGCTCACTTAACGCGGGTTTGATAAAAAGTCTAATTATACTCAACTTTCAGTTAAATCAAAGCTCAGTTATGTCAACGATCAGATATATCAAACATCCCCTCCACTTAGCTATACGTGATACTTAGCAGGCAGACACAGATTCACACGGCATATGTATTCTAGAACTCGTAAAATATGGTAACACTGGTAACAAGTAAATTTATTCGAATTTAAAGGAAACACTTCACCATATTTAGACTCTACTTAAAACTAGTCCTCAATATAAAACCTCTAAACGATATTGTCATGTTCGATTGTTACGATATTCGAATTTGTCACGATATTCGATTTTCATAGCTATATCCGTGTGACGCGAGGCGTCAGTGTGTTACACAGTAATGGAACGTTAAGGCCAATTCAGACTAGCCGTTCTCGGTTGCAGTTTACCGGTCCGGTTGGACTCTCGGCCAATCACCGCGTACTCGGTGCCGGTTCCGGTTCGGTTCGAGCATTTAGGTTCGATTATAATTTCAACCGTGCCGTTCGCAACCGCAGCCAATGAGAGCGCTCGCAAAGCCACGAGGCCTGTCAGCTGTTTCTCGAGCTTCCTGCATTCTGTCGTTTATTTACGAGGTTATGAACTGCGCATGCGTGAGAATGACAATCGTGTAAGCTGAATCGGCGCAGTGTGAGCTGCACCGGTCAACCGAGAGACGAACCGGACCGACGAACTGCAACCGAGAACGGCGAGTCTGAATTGGTCTAAAAATCTATAAATAATTATTGTTTACTAAGAAAACTTACGAAAATGTACTACAAAAACTTTACAAATGTTGGTGTTTTTCTCATTTCTCATACATTGCAATCAAAAATAGCTTTTCATGTTTTCATCCTACTGTTTTTTGATACATTTTTTTTAATGCGAGCAGTTCGCTCTCAAATTGTAAAATTCAGTCTTAACCTCCAAATCTCAGTAAGTTGCTATCACATTTTATATCAGCAATCGACTTTTATAACAAACTCCATGCTTCACAGAAATATTACTTAATGTTAATGGTTACATTGAATGCAAATAATAACTCAAATATTAAAATACCACTAAAAATACAGCAATGCTAAACTAACTTTACTCAATAGCAGAAAAGTACCATTAAGGGCATGTGACACAGCGAAATACCTATGTTACCGACCTCACTTATTCTGTTCATTGAATATTTTGTTGATTCTGGCAAGTTTTTTTTAAAATATAATATCGAGCTGAAACTTTTGGAAATGTAGAGTACAACAAATTACGTTAAAGTACTTTATTTGGAAAGGAAATGCACTAAAAATTATTTTGGAACAGGAGCCTTTTGCTTATCTTTTTCCTGAAACTCGAATTTTTTGAACTACGAAAAGTTAAATTTTTGACCCAAAGGATAAATTTTTATTTAAAAAGATAAATCTGTAAACAAAAAAATTAATTTTATACTGAAAACATCCAATTTTTTTTATTAAATTCAAGAATTTGCATCCAAAAAGTTGAATTTTAAATAAAATTCAGGAGTTCTGAACTAAAAAGTTAAAGTTTTAACTTAAAGCATGTATTTTTAAACAAAAATATTAATTTACTACCAAAAGTTGAATTTTCGACCCAAAAGATAAATTTTTACTTAAAAAGATAAATCTGTAAACAAAAAGATTTTTTTTTTATTGTGTGGAAATTTAAAAATATTTTGTAATTGAATTTTTGAGAATTTATGGTAAATTACTATAAATCACCTGTAATATTACATAAACTACCAAAAATTTGATAAATGTCCTAAAATTTCATAAGTTTTCGTAAATTTATAAAAAATTTTAAAATTGAATTTTGGGTAATGTATGATAAGTTGCCATATTTACCCTTTAAATAACCAGAAGTGACCGAAAACTTCTTTAAATTTCGGGAAATTTATAGATATTTTACAATTGAATTTTGGGTAATTTGCCATATTTAAATGTAAAATTATCATAAATTATCAAAAATTTCAAAATTTTTCTGAAATTTATAAAAATCTTTAAAATTTAATTTTCGGTAATGTATGCTAAGTTACCATATTTACCCTTAAAATAACCATAACTGACCAAAAATTTCATACATTTAAAATTAAATTTAGGGTAATTTATGGTAATTTACCGTATTTACCTGTAAAATTATTATAAATTACCAAAAATTTAATAAGTTTTCAGAAATTTATAAAAATGTTTAAAATTGACTTTTGGGTAAGTTACCATATTTCCCTCTAAAATTAATATAAATTACCTAAAATTTCATAAGTTTTCGGAAATTTATAAAAATGGTTCAAATTTATTTTCGGGTAATTTATGGTAATTTAGCATATTACCCTGTCAAATTTTCATAAATTACCAAAAATTTCATAAGTTTTCGGAAATTTATAAAATTGTTGAATACTGAATTGGTAGCGCACCTCACATGTAATGAGGACAAACCCAGCCCGCAGTGAATTTTTTAGAACTTATTTATTTCGCGTTTTTAATTAATTTCGCGTTATAAAAATTTAATTACGATGTAGTAGTTTCTCTACTTATCGACAATCTAATAGACAGAGACCTCTGTCGTAACATCAAACACTGGTATTAGGCCTCTAAAAATATTCTATTTAATTAATAACCAGTCTAACTGAAACTCTGTTTCAATAACTCTGTTTCAAATTTAAAAAAAGTTTAAAATTGAATTTTGGGTAATGTATGATAAGTTGCCATATTTACCCTTTAAATAACCATAACTGGCCGTATATTTCTTTAATTTTCAGGAAATTTATAAATATTTTATAATTGAATTTTTAGTAATTTATGGTACTTTACCATATTTACCTGCAAAATTATCATAAATTACGAAAAGTTTCATAAGTTTTCAGAAATTTATAAAAATGTTAAAAATTGAATTAAGGGTAATTTATGATAATTTGACAGGGTAATCTGGTAAATTACCTGGTTATAATAATCTGGTAAATTATGTAATGTACAATAAGTTGCCATATTTACCCTTTAAATAACCATAACTGACCAAAAATTTCGTTAAATTTCGGGAAATTTATAAATGTTTTATAATTGAATTTCGGGTAATTTTTTATATTTACCCGTAAAATTATCAAAAATTACCTAAAATTTCATAAGTTTTCGAAAATTTATAAAAATGGTTAAAATTTATTTTTGAGTAATTTATGGTAATTTACCATATTTATCTGTAAAATTATCATAAATTACCAAAAATTTCATAATTTTTCGGAAATTTATAAAAATGTAGAAAATTGAATTTTGGGTAATGTATGATAAGTTGCCATATTTACCCTTTAAATAACTATAACTGACCAAAAAAATGTCGAAAACTTCTTTACATTACAGGAAATTTATAAATATTTTACGATTGAATTTCGGGTAATTTACCATATTTAACTGTAAAATTATCATAAATTACCAAAAATTTCATAAGTTTTCAAAAATTTATAAAAATGTTGAAAATGTATGATAAGTGGCCATATTTACCCTTTAAATAACCATCACTGACCGACTATTTCTTTAATTTTCGGGAAATTTGTAAATATTTTATAATTGAATTTTTGGTAATTTATGATAATTTTTCAGATAAATAACCTGCCAAATTATCATAAATTACCAAAAATTCATAAGTTTTCGGAAATTTATAAAAATGTTTGAAATTAAATTTTGAGTAATTTACCATAAATTATCGTCAAAATTAGTGTCAAAATTACTTTTGAAATCTAGTATCTATAATAACTTGTTTTACCAGACGTTTAAGATATCCAATTTTTTTTAAAATAAAGCAGTTATTTTGACATGCTTATTTTCAACTTTATTTAGTGAGTATGTGAAAAAAATTTACTTTGTAAATCGGCAAAGTCATACATCCGGGATTATAATGCGATATTTACAAATTATTGCTCAAAGCTAGAAAAATAAAAAATATTTTTACAACTCATCTATTTCGTCGTACTTTATTCACGATACAAATAATTACTTTAATTAATTATTTTAAAATGTTTGAAAACCTAAAAATGGTGCTCAATGATTGATAAAAAATAATATAAAAATATTAATATTCTCAATTACTCATTGTTTTTACTCCGAAAGATGAAAGTAAAAAGTTGACTAAATAATAAATATTTACCAATCACTTAAATATAATTACTGATTCCAAAATATGTTAAGTATGAAAAATGTGTGAAAGTTATTCAGCTTAGTAAAGTTGCATTATGCAAAGATGTTTAAAATATTATTAAAAATTATCTGAAAAACATAATTTATATAAGAAATAGAAAACTCAGTTTCAAAATTTCTTTTATTTTGTTGTTGAGAATTAATTTTTCAGGTTTTTTTTTATTTCAATTAAAATATCTTTTTTGGTGGAAAAATCGAATATTTTGTTTATATTTGCAGTACTTTGTAAAAAGTTGAAAATTTAATTATTTGATAGAAAACTTATGCTTTTTTGTTTGCAAATTTCTAGAATCAATATTTTTACAATATTGAATTAAAATTGTGAGCTCTATTAACGGATTTAAAATTGGAGCTAGAGATAATTTTTTCACAAATTTAATTCAATATTTTATAAATATTTATAATAGGCCATATAGACCATAGTATTAGCATCAAAATTATTAAAGAAAAACACCTTACGATCAAACAGTTGGATTTTTCTTTTAGAAAGAAGAATTTTAATTTCTAAAATATTTCAGTGAATTTTAAACACTACAAGAGAATAATTTTTTATAATGAAAAGAAAAAATTGTTCAGAAAAAAACAGTTTAATTTTTCACTAAAAGGGATTTCCGTTAAATTTTTAACATAAAAATGTGAATTTAAAAAAAAGTGGAACATTTTTCAAAAAGCGGCGACTTAAATCTTCTAATTACAAAAAAAATTATTTAAAAATTCGATTTATTTTAAAAAACATTCAAAATGTTCCATGAGTTTTGAAAAAGGTTAAAAAATAATAATTTGTTTTGCAAATTTAATTTGGTAAGAAAATTTAAAAAGGTATCTAAACATTTGAAAAGATTGCTACAAAGGTCGAAAATGTCGAGGAGTTAAAGGGGAATTTTTTTTAAATTTGTAATTTTTTTCAAACTTTTTGGAAAGACTATTTGAATTCAGCTTAAAATATATCTACACAACGTTTAAACGTTTTAAATATCGAATTTTGACAAAAATTTTTTAACATCCTGGAAAAAAAAAATATTATACTTTTGCAGCAGCCGCGATCTTTAAATATTAATAATTTTCTCAACAATCTTAACAAAATTATATATTTGTATAGCTGTTAAAACAAATTTAAAGAAGAAATGTTTATTTTCAAACCTTACTTTGTATTAAAAATTATTTATGTGTAGGTGTAGTTTTATTTTTAGTAGGGATGTTTTTTGGAAATTGGTTGTTGTTGCGTTTAAGAGCCCAAAAAAGCCAAAATTTGTGACAGCTCTGATTTTTTTTCTTTTAATTATATAAATGTCTTTTAATATAAATGTCTTTTAATTAATTGATTTTTGTAGAGAGCGCCGCTGAGTTTATGTGGTCACTTTACCGTCACTGAGTTGCGTAACCGTTACGTTCAGAAGGTCCGCTAGGGTATCTCTGCACATCTGGGAATTTACCATATGTTCACGTTCACATATTGGCGGCATGTAAGTGTACACGTCAGCATAGCTTGAAGTTTTAAAAGTCAAGCACAAAACAATAAAACTTCAAGAACAAAAATATATTATTATATTTACCAATGCAACTGAGGATCAACGCTGAAGCTAAGGCCAGGATATGGATAACCCTCATCTTTTCGAATTAAGGAAACTCTGCTCAATTCAATGAGGAACGATTTGATGCACTATGTTTGTAATGAATATTTTCGTTTTTCCTCAGATTGAAACGTGTGCAATGTAGTCGTTGGCTTTTTGGTTTTAGGCTTCAAGATTTTCGATTTGTGGTATTTGGAAACACATAAGAGTCAATGTTTTAACAATCTTTTAAGTTTTCAGAGACGCTGTTTTTGACACAGCAAATTTATGTAGTGTCTACTATAAGAGATGAATCATCACCGTTGTTGCTTCATTTAAATATGTTTGAAAAATTCTCTAAAAACTAGGCCAGCCACTAAAATGGTGAAATCATTGTCCCTTTCTTTTTAAAGTTATGTACAGATTTTTTAAGATCAAAGGTCAAAGCAGAGGCATTTGGTATGGCATTTTTGAAATCCAAAACAGCAAACGAAAATGAACATTTAATTTGCAAAAAACGCACGATATGAAAAACTTGCTTTTTTAACGTTTTAAAGGATTATCATAACAACCTTTGGAACTTTCCTGAAAAATCGAAATTTTAAGTTTTGATCGCACAACAAGTAATTAATTATTGCATTTGAATCATAACGAGAAGGTATTATTTTTAACAGAATACTGACCACATGAATCTGAAAAAACTTGTTTTGCGCCAAAATGCCAAAAAATATTCCGTGAATAAATTACTAAAAAAAGTCAATTTTTTAAAGGAGGTTGATTTTGGAAGTCAAGGGTTGTTTTAGGAAAATTTTTTGTTGTGGATTTCAGGATCCCAAAAAAGCACAAAATTCTCGCGTAATTGAATTTTGGTTAGTCAATAATTTTAAGAAGTGGATATGCTGGGATAATATAAGCTAGCACCTTCACAATAAAATCTATTTTTTGAAAAAAGGAAGAATAATTTTCTATAAAAAAAAAGTTTCAAACGAATATTTGAATTTTTACATGCAAATATCAAATTTTAACAACAAAAAAAGGAATTTCCACCGACTAGTCTCATTCTCAATCACAAGGATGAATTTAAAACCAAAAGATTATTTTCCTACAAAAGATTTTAAACCATAAGGATTCATTTTCTACCAAAAAAGAACAATTGTCAAAAAAATAATTGACTTACTGAATAAAAAAGATAAATTTTTAATTCAAAATATAAATTTTCAACCAAAAAAGGCTTCACCTAAATTTCTTTTTCAAAAACTAAAAAGGAAGTTTTAACAAAATAATTGAATCCTAAATAAAAAATATTCACTTTCAAACAAGAATATTACTTTTTTGCCAAAAATGATGAATTTTCAACAAAATCTATGAATTTTAAAACGAATATATGATTTCTAACTAAAAAAATATCATTTCTTAACAAATAAATTATGAACTTAATATCCAAAGTAAAATGGGATAGATCAGTTTTTAGTTAAAAAAAAATTTCGGGGGCATGTCATGTAACATACGGCTTCTTGCCCGCGCGGCATTTCTCACAGCGAAATTAAGATTTTTTATTTCTCGACTGCAAATTATTTCTTGGTCAAAAATTTAATTCTTTGGGTAGAAAATTGATTTTCTGACTGAAAATGAAAAAAAAATAAAAATTTATCCCTTTTGCTTGGTTACCTTCAGGGTGACTTAACTAGGATCCTTAGGCAGACCAGAAGAGTCCGGGGATACCACGGCTCTGCCTTTCAATGACTGAGACGGGAACCTCCATGATCCAGATTAATTTGCACTACGGGCATGCATAGCTGTTGTAACGTGAAGTTACATTAGGGCCCTTACTCTTTCCGGCACTGACCTTATTCCGAGGAGGTGAGGTCCGAATAGGGACGATCGGGGTCGATAAATCCCGAAACGAGGCAAGCAGGTTGTCGACTGCGAATCGCCAGTTCGCTGTGTTGAGTGCTTGAGTGATATCGAACCGGATTAACGGAGACCCACCACCCGGACTACCTGCCGTGGAACCCATTTGTCGCGGCTAGAACTTCTACTGTAAGGCGGATTAACGGAGACCCACCACCCGGACTACCTGCCGTGGAACCCACTTGTCGCGGCTAGAACTTCTACTGTAAGTGACAAATAAACTAGTTTCCTAGTATGAGAAGGATTTAATGACTACACCCTCTCTCTCAGCGTCCACATCCTGATCGACTCCCCTCACCTATGGCCACTTCCGGGCGAAAGGCCATACTGTCAAGGGTATGGATGCGATTTTGGTGCCGAAGCTTTTCTTCAGGTATCTCACTGTTATTAAGGTGAGGCTCGGGGCGGAAGCGGTGTAATTGTCTTGGCTTATTTCACTGGTGTTGCAAATGGATCCCCGCTTTCTAGAGAGGCGTTGATTCTAATTTAGCACTTCTAGGAGAACAGGTTTCCTCTGCTGCTGGGTTGCGATGCGAACTCTCACCATACGGCGTGGGCGAGCACAAATACAATGACAGAGGAAGAGATTTAATCGAATACCTAGCGGGCACTGACATGGAGATTCTAAATCGAGGCGATACTCCCACAATCGAAATTAAAAACAGGAGTGAGGTTCTCGATCTTTCTCTATGCTCAGAGTGGCTGAGGAGAAGGCTAGTGGACTAGAGAGTCTCTGCGGAGGAGTCTCTCGGACCACAAATATATCTTGTTACATCTAAACCCAGAAAAACAAGCAGTTTTAAAAATCAGAAGTCCTATAAATATGTGTTTTAGGACTCATATAAAGAGGAACTCTCAGAGGAAGGCTATTGGAATTTCCCACAAACTAAGGCAGCGTTGATGAGTAAGAGGAGGCCGCGGATTTTCTTCGAAGAGCTCTGACTACATCGTATGAAAACAATTGCCCTACATGCACAATTAAGTCTAAGAAAGGAGCAGAATGATGGAATACGATCCTGGAAAAACTTCGCCAAAAAGAGCGTTGTTCAATAGGCCCCAGTAATAATACAATAAAAATATAAGGAAGTATAAGCAGGAAGACCTCAGGGCTTCTGTTAGGAATCGAAAGATATTCCGGAAACAACGAGGCTCCAGAAGATCCTAACGAAAAACCCGAAGGCTAGCCTCGGGCTAATAAGACACGAAATTAGGGAGTTTGCCGAAGACGAAGAAGCAACGCTAGACTAGATTTCAGCGAATCCAAACCGACTTGGAGGAGGAAGACTGGGGCCAAGAATTGAGGAAGGTTGACTGGAATTTCGCCTTGAACGTCGTAAACAGCAAAAAGGTTAAATGGACCTGGGATTTGTCATCATTCAACTGTCGAAGTTACTTCGGACAAACATCGCTCTCAAACATGTGCCATCGTCATGGAACGACGGCAGAGTAGCCTTTATTCCCAAACCTGGGAAGAGGGGCTACCGTCACGTCTTGATAAATAAAAAATTTACGCCACTTACCTAATTATCAAGAATAGGATCCTCGTTTTTTGATCAATCCTCGTCGGAATAATCATAATAATTTATTATTCCGGCTAGGCCGATACAGGGAGTTGAGGAAAACTGAGAGTAAAAAGGGATATAATAAATTAATAAATCCTGTGAGTGCTTTCATTATTTATTAAAATAAGACATTTTTTGTGACAAATTGGAGTGTTGTAATAAGTTCAAGCCTCCTTTAAACGTGGTTGCCAACAAATGGCACCCTTAGTAAAACAGAAAATAATGGGAAAGTTATATTCACAAATTCTGAAGGGAAAAGAAGGGAAGAATAAGCTTAGATATATTCTTTTGCTACTAACCTTGGTTCCTTGTCCGTTAATCGGAGTGGAAAGTCCTGCCAGCGAGTCCTCGGGTTTTGTTGGTTAACCTTCCGGTTGCTCGTCAAGGTTTCCTTAGTGCATTTTACTAAGTGGGAATTCTTGCCAGCGATTCCTCGGATTTTTTTGGTTAATCTTCCGGATTCCCTTCAAGGTTTCCTTAAACCTTTTACTGGGTGGGAAGTCTTGCGAACGATTCTTCGGATTCTAATGGTTGACCTTTCCGTTGCTCGTCAAGGTTTCCTTGGTCCGTTTTACTAAGTCTTGCCAATAAATCGTCCGGATTGGATATGATGTTTCCTTCTTGCACCGAAGGAAGATGTTAGGATAATTTTTCGGGTATAGTGGGATTCACCTAATAGAATAAGGAACCACTGCTGCAAAAACCACACTCACATAATCCAAAATGACATAAAATAACTGACACGAAGCTACGCGAGCAATTAATAGTACAAATATAAGATTTTTTACACTGAGTTCACAGAAAACAGACTGGATAACGACGGGATTACTTATACGACGGAGATTTTACTGAATACGGCGGATCAACGGAACTGACTGAACTCGACTGACTGGTTTGGACAATTTTTTGGGGTTTATATAGTGGAAAGCCACCCTAATTGGTGGCTATTAAAGTCATAAATGCGCTTCCCATTATCGTGCTTAAACCAATTCATGCGCTTCACATTAACTTTTATTTGGATGAGGCACGATTTACATTAGAGGTAATTATTGATTAAAGTGTCGATTTTGCAAAAGTGACGGGACGTCACACTACGCTTTTGGCCTCACCTCTGCACAAAGGGCAGCCCGCCTGAAAAGCATGCTGCTCGGTGGAAACGGCACTCCATGCCATTGTGGCAAAATTGTAGCAGCAATTGGAATAAATGGGGTATGCTTTTGGAACGTTGTTCGATATGGATGATGCCTTCAGTAACACTTCTCCAGAAGTAATTTGTCGAGAGGCTTTGAGGTGTTGCCTGTTAAACCATTTGAATAGTAGCATGCTACGCCGAGGAAGACTTGAAACCAGATGGGGTGAAGGCCTAGTTAAAGTAGTAGCGCCACGGTGGTGCCTACAGGGAGGTGTCCTGTCGCCCCTAATGTGGAACATGGTAGTGATTGGCTTCCTTCGTAAGCTTAATAAAGAGGACAATTATACTGCGGGGTATTCGTATGACTATGTAATCCTAGTTTGGGGGGCTCATCTGGAAACGTTGATGGGCCTTACAAGGTCGGCGCTGCGCATTGTAGAGCTCTGCTGCGATAGCTCAGGGCTCTCGCTAAATCCGGAAAAGCTCAGTATGATCATTTTTAAGAGGAATTACAAGATCTTGAAAGACTTTTTGGATGTGTACGAGAGTTTTTGGGTAGACGTGGGGAAATAATTATAAAAATGTCTTGATCTTTTTAAATAATTATCTGAATTCCATCTTTAAATTTATATGTCAATATTTTTAATGTTTTTATGGAATTATTTAAAAAGATGATTAGCACTTGAAATTTTCAAAAAAATGTATTATGAACTAATTATTGGCTATTGACTGATTGATTTTTGTTCAAAATATGAACATAAATTATTTTCAATTAAGATACATAAATTGATTAATTGCCGTTAGGTTATGTAATCAAATAATGGCTATTATTTCTATAGTAAAATTTTTTTTTAATGTCTCAATTACAATAGTTTTTTCTAATGTTTGCGATGTTGGAAAATGAGTATCTCGAAATTCAATTTTCAAAATTATACATACATACTTTGCTTTGATGATGCTAGAGGATGAACTGTATTATAGAAGAATCTGCGTACATCTAAAAAAAAGTCTTTTAGCCCTATCAGTTTGGGAATTGCAAGGTTTCAAAAATTCCATTTTTTTTTGCATTTTTGACCACAAACAAAAAAGTTTTTTTTTTTTAAATATCTCGTTTCTTTCAAGTCTCACAACAAACTTTATAGAAAATAAATAAAAGCATAATCAATTCAGCGTAATTTCAAAATAAAAAAGTGTCCTAGCATAATGTGCATAATGGCACCTGAGCGTACCGTAAAGTAAAACTGCGGTCATAATATGAAATTTTTGTCCCAAGTCAGTGTTATAAAAAATTATTATTTAAAATTATTTCTTTATTGATAAATGAATATATATTATAACTTCTATCAATTACATGTACTATCAATTACTTTTACGGCTATTTATTGCACTCGGAAACTCGAACAATTTATCCAAATCACTTTTTCCGATATAATGAAAATTATCAGAGTTATAGCATTTTGAAAATCCAAAAAACCAACAAAAAAGAACATATTAAGCCAAACAAGGCATGATATGACAAAATTTAAAGAGAAGAAAAACGTTCATTTTTTAAAGCCTGACAAGATTATCATAAGAATGCAAGATACGAAAACATGAATTAAATAAAATTGCGCCCCCTGAAAAGATCTACAAATTTGTCTTAAATCACTTTTCGATAGGACGCATAGTTTTTGTTTTTAGTAGTAAAAAACATCATTAAAAATAAAAAATTAAAGTTTTGGACACCAAGCCATGAAAAAAATGAATAGACAAAAGTTGCTCTTGCAAAAAAAGGAAAAGCTTATTCAAATTGGTCAGGAATATTTTTTGATTGGACACGCAGTTATTGTTTTAATCGCAAAAAATAAAATGTTTCGAAAAAAAAAACACAAGAGACGAACAAAATTAAAAGACAATTTTTTTTACAAAAAAATATCTACATGTTTGTTATAAACTACAATAACATTTCATTTCACAACATTTTTTGCCTAAATTACATCTAACTTTAATGTAAACAAATTAGATTTATGAAAAAGCGACACAAGTTGCAGTAAAACGTTTATTAATAATTTTTATTTTAATAGAATGCCCATTTTTTAATGATAAAAATAATACAGTAAAAATTCTTTTGTTTTATTACTAATTAATATCATAAATGTTAATACCATCATTTTATTGAAATGATATACATTTTTCAGGATGGCCAAGAATAAAATTTAATGCCAAATGAGAAACAAATATTAAGGTAATCATTAAAAAGGATATTTGTACATAATTTTTTAATGTCTGAATAAACAGCTCCAGACCGTGGTACATAAATAAATATAATATACATTTGATATAATAGAGTTGCAGATAATGTAGAAAAAATCGCATTTTTGATGAAATCAAGTTTAAAGCCGAAGGAGCTTTAACAATAGAGAATTCACAATCACCAAATGAACGCGTCATCGAGGGCGAAGCGCGAGACAAATATATTATATATATATATATATATATATATATATATATATTTATATATATATAAAATTTATAATAATTTGATTTTTTCATTAAATTAAGTAACTTGAATTGATTAAGTACTTTCATATTATGTAATTAAATGTTGCGTATTACTTATACAATAAACGCAAAGATTACTTGTATGCGTCAGTGAATGTCATAGTGAAATGCTTCTCATACTGTGGAATAATTAATTAATTATTAGCTTCATTATTGTTTCAAAATATTAAATTAAATAAAAATAAAAATTTATATTATATAATAGAATATCGCGTATCTGCATTTAATTTTTGGATTTATATGTTAATGCGTTGTAATTTGCTTTGAAATTAGGATAAAAGGTTAATAATAAATCAATTTTTTAGAAATGGAAGTGAAAATTAAAAATGAATAGTAGCAAATTTCTTTTCTTTTGTTATTAGGAATTAATTTTTTAAGTTCAAGATTAAAAAAAAAAAATTTGTCTTTTTTGGGCAAATCAAACTGCTATTTATTTTAATTAAAATAATTTCTTTGGTGTAAAAATCAACAAATTTGTTCATACTTGCACAATTTTGCAAATAGTTAAAAAATAACAGTTTTATTTTATTTTACTCGGGGTCACAGATCTATTTTGTTAGTCATCTTTTTTTGGTCTTTTTGACTTGAAAATTTTGTTTCTGATAAAAATTCAACTAGTTTGCTAGAGTCATGATCGAAAATTAAATTTTCCGTCCTTTCAGATTAAAATTTCATCTCTTATAATAAAAAAGTCATCTTCCTTGAATAAAAGTAAACTTTATGCTTGAAAATAACACTTTCTTTCTGTTGAAATTTCATCGAAAGTTTAAATATTTTGTTGAAAATTAATCTATTTTGCAAAATTAATCTTTTTTGTTAATAAATTCAATTTTTTTTAAATTGACATTTTGGATTGCAAGTTATATCACTTGCGATAAAAAATCATATTTCTGAAAAATTAGTCTTTTTGTTGAGAATTAAACTTTTTTGGACAAAAAAATTCGCATCAAAACTATTAATGAAAAAGAACTTATAACCAAAAATTTGGATTTTTCTTTAAGAAAGAAGAATTGTAATTTTAATAATATTTTAGTGAATTTTAAATACAACAATAGACTAATTTTTTATAATTAAAAGAAAAACTGTCCACAAAAAACATTTTAATTTTCCACTAAAAGGGATTTCAGTTGAATTTTTAGCATTAAATGTGAATTTTAACTAACAGAAAAATTTCTATGAAAATAGTTCAATTGTCAAGAGTTGAAGTTTCAAAAAATTAGTCATATTTCTAACTAAAAAGGTAAAATCTTCAAGAGGAAGCAGCTTCTTCTTTACAATTATTTCAACTATATTGCAACCGCCGACTTTATAGGCGTTTTTAAAAAGGGTTAATTCAATAACCGGACTTCTTTCGGAGAAAGAATAAGATTCTCCTCACAAAATAACAGTTTATTCAAATAAACCTGCTCCAACCTAAAATAATACAGTTATTTTTCTAGTCCCTATTTTCAATAATGAAAACGATAAAAGAGATCATATCTCGTAGGCAAAATTATTTATCTCTAGCCAGGATAAGGAATCTAATTTCTAATCGTAATATACTAAGCCTATAGCGTCTTGTGAGTTTACTTAGAATTTCGCAGCTAAGTATCACAGATCGTTGACCTTTTGCTTAAAGAGTCAAGGATCTTGTCAGGTAAATCACCTGTTAATTTTTAACAATGTGGGTCAATGGACCAAAATTGTAATCCTCTTACGCAAAAGAGGTAGGCGGTTCGCACAACAAATGCTCAAAAAGGGTCGTTATTTCAACTATAATAAAAATAATAATTATGATTCTTTTATTTTTATATGGCCTGTCGTCCAGGCACTAATCTCTAGTTGCAAGCAGAGCTACCTGGGGTACGCGTTTACGCCACGAGGGTCTCAGGCCGCTCGGTCTAATAGCCTCGTGCTATTGTCAAGGCGCCTCAGCTGGAGGGCGGAAGTAAGGAGTGAGTGTCTACAAGCTGTTTTGAAAATGTAGCCGTTCGAGGGACACTCAGGTCTGATTTTATATTTTCTCAGAATATTTGTTGTCGTTTCGCCTTCGCTCAACAAAATGTGTTTTGTAACAGGGTATAGAGGTTTTTACGTCTCTAAGTCTCTTACACACAATTTGGGGAGCGATCGACCGATCATAAAGATTTTAGCCTCTGTTTCTTATAGACTGAGTTACAGGTTTTAATTCTGTAGTCACTCGAGAAAGCAGAGGTAAAAGTTATGAGTAGAAAATAAACTGGGTATTTGAGGCTTCTGCCTTCAAATGAAAAATCTCTCATCTTTATGCACTAAAAGAGAGACTTTTGCCCTAGAAAATTTGCGGAGGCTCGAAACTTGGAGACACTCAAAAGAAAAATCTAAGGTCATGCAGATCTGACACGCAAAGGTCGTTCTAAAAAAGCCTCTTTTATTAACAGCTTCAGTGGATGCTATCCACTGGGTTCTTGTGAAGAGAACTTATCCAAATAAATTTCCAATAACTTGGAAATTTATTCTTTCAAGAATTGAACGGTCGGACAAGTTCCAGAGGTTTTCAAGCTCTGGGCTTGTTCTCTCAATTCTCTTCCCCGACCTGTGCTTTTCAGCCACAGAATTTAGAATCTCATTTTTTGGTTGGGTTGCCCTTTTTATAGCCGTGCTCCAGCTCTTCCTTCTCGATGTTATGCAACGTTGTCGAAGAGGGAGTTACTGGAGTTTGCGCTTTAGAGTTTCTCCTCTGAGATGCTATTTTTCCAAAGTATCACACAGGAGATACTGCTTTTGCCTATTTACAGGCAACCTATTGTAACTCTAGGGTTAAAATATATTACTAAACATTAAAATATTTTTTGTTCAAAATATAATTTGTGTATTACATTTTTTCTTGAGAATACACTTTAAAATTGAAAATTTAATTTGTGAAATTTGTTTAAGTTTATACGCTATACTAACATGTCGTTTAGGTAAATAGATTATATATTAAAACTTGCACATTCTTATTCTTCTTATTAAAAAAATCATTTTAATTTTTATAGATTTAAAAAAATATAAAGTTTCAGCTTAAAATTTTTTGTTAATAACACAAAAGTCATGTTAATGTAGAAATGATTTAAAATTTTCCAAAAAGAATGACAAATGAAGCAATTGAAAAATTGAAAAATATTTGTACTTAGTTTTCTGTTCTTAACAGGAATATGTGGAAATTCTGCAAGAAGAAAATTAAAAAAAAATTTTAATGTTAATCTGTTTTAATACAGGAAGTGTATTCTAAAGGACCAACAATGAAAATTTTTAATAGGAAGCTGTTTATTTTTAAGCATTCTTAATCTTGAACCAAAAATAAAGCATCTTTTTCGAGATGTTTACAAACATGATTGCGCGCTTTTTCTGTCCTTCTTTCTATAAAAAACTTGTTTGTCGCGGAAATTATTAAAAAAACGCATAATCAAGAATTAGGTCTGATTTGAAGGACAGTGATGAGGAAATTCACATTCCTGTTCATAATGGAACTGAGGAATATTTAAGATCTATTAATGGAGAATTTTACTATTATATTACAATTATTGAAACAGATAGTTAAATTTTGAATCACGAAACATGTTCAACCCGTAAAGAAAAACATTACATCCACCCCAATAAAATGTAACAGAATATACAAATTATCATCTCAATATTATACATTAAAAAAAAATTGTGTAGTTTAATTTTAATTCTGAGAAACAAGTTTTTAAGCAAATAAAATAAATTTTCTGTCAAAAAGAATTGATGAGTTTTATAAGAAATGTCTTGCAAAAATTCGAATAGTTGAATTTTTAGTTTAAAGTATTATATGGATTTTCTATCAAGTATTAAAATTAAAAAATGTAGTTAAATATTGATTGAAACAACTAAGTTTTACTTAAAAGAAAATTACATTTATTCAAACATATTTTTTCATAAATAAAAAGAAAATTTACTTGTATCTAAGCGCACCCTATCACCATACAATGACCCTAAGTGGCACATTTTTGATCGAGGGTGAAAGTTGCAGTACGAGTCAGACTCGAAGCGTTGCCGAGACGAGACGAGTACTGAAATTAGGACGAAGCAAAATGCCACTCAGAGGCAACACAATTCGTTGTAATCCAATCACATCCAATTCATTCCAATCCACCTCAGTTCAATCTATTAAAATGCAAGCCAATCCATTTCATTCCAATCCAATCTAATTCAAAACGAGTTTACTTCACTCCCACCTAATTTATTCCAATCCATTACAAACCACTCCAATTCAATTCAATCTAATCCAAACTAATTCATTCTAGTCCGCTCCACTCCAATAAAACTTAACCCAATTGGCACTGGACCATCTTTAGGACGTCTTCAAAATGTGTAACATAGTTCGCGAACATTGAAGTCCATGTAAGAAAAACGGCGAAAAGCCGTTCTTAATACGTCTACTACGTCTAAAGGGATATCTAATGTCCGGCATTTTGTTGTTTTTTGCATGTCCTGAAATGTACAGGGAACGTCCCTAGAGAAAGTACATGGTAAGAACGTTAGTTTTATAAATTTTAAAGTATCAAAATATACGTCTTATGATCGTTTCCAGTATTTGACACGAAATCCTCTACAGAAAATCTAGTGAAACTAATCCACCAGGGTCCGCCGGGGCCTAGCCCCCTCACTAGCGAGTTGAATCTTCAAGGGGTACATTACAATTTTGCCGATATGAAGGATGTCTTGCTGGATTCTTTACAGGATCCCTACATGTTCATTGGTGGTCAATTAGGACGTGTACTCGGTCCGGTAAGGGTTCCCTTGTCCCCTGCATGTTCGTTTATAAGTTTATGTAGAGGTTTGTATTTCAATTTTGTATGCGGAACCTGTGACGTTTTTGCACGAGATATGGCTATAGTTCTGGCAAAGCAACTTCTGCCGGAACAGTTACGGGATCCCGTATAAGGTTTTTTTAACAGTGCAAACTATGCATAAGTTTTTCTACTACTAAGATATGCTAAAAGAAAAAATTTCTATAGAAGTTTTTGAAAAAATATTATCTAAGGAAAGGAAGGGACAAAAATAAAACTGTTTCCATATTTTAATTGCAATTTTCATTTAATTTTTGAAAACCCAGCTAACAGAATTAAAATTATCATAACTCTAATACTATACTTTAAAGTAAAAGAATTATCACACTTCGTACTTTTTGTACTAATTTTTCAATTATAATCAACACGACACAATTTGAATGAGTTTCTGCAAGTTTTTGGAAGTGACACTTTCCTCTATTTATTTTTTTCATAGCCTGTGTCGTTTAACCAAAACTTTAATTTTTTCATTTTTAATGTTATTTTTTACGACTAAGAACAAAAACTACGCCTCCTATCAAAAAGTGAACAATTACCAGCTTGGAGATCTTTGCAGGGCGCGAAATTCTAATTATTTCGTTTTTTCCGTATCTTGCACAGTTTGACCGCCAAATGGAATTTTTGATTTTTCGTTATGATTTGTATAATCAAAATTTTAATTTTCAACTTTGCGACAAAATTCAAAACTTTCTCATGATAATCTTCTTCTTTATTTATAATGTGTCCCCTAAGGGTTTACATGACTTACATTCCTTACAATATTTCCGCTTACATATTAAACAACAAAAAGAAAATTTTAACTTTAATATTTACAAATATTTACATCTATTTACATAAAGTCTTATATCTATCTAGTTTCTTAACTCGAGAGAGCGGTCGAAAGCGAGAGTGCACTTACCATTTTTTTACGTGCATTCTTTCATTTACTCTCATTCGCTGTCCTAGCACCATCCAACTCCTTCATCCAATCTTCTCATAATCCATTCTCCCCTAGAATCTTAACCACATTATCTTGCCAGCTTCCCTTATTTTCCATTCCTCTTCTACATCCTTCCCATACGTGCTCCCATGTTTCCTCCTCCCATTCACATATTCTGCACTTTCTGTTCTCTTCCTTTTCCCAATATGGAGGCGCTGTTGAGGTAATCCCAAGGACACAATTGTCAATAAATAAATAATTGTAATGTATTGAGTTTTAGAGAAAATATGTACGAAAATTACACAAAAAACCGCATCTCAATATCATGTTTAGTTTTTTTGCAATCCATCCTCAAAAATATGCTCGAAAATCGAGCGCTAACTCTTGGTTTCACAAGCAATTAATTATGGAAAATCGGGTACAGGTCGCAGAGAAAAATATCGGCATTAGTCACGACTCATCGCTGCAAGAGAGAGACTAGAGAGGAACAAGTTGTGGTTACCTAAGGAAAAGCTTCAACAGTCTAGAGTTAAGGCTTTTTTGAAATAAAAAAAGCTGCTGGTGGACAATAAGCATTTCTCGGATTTGAAAACTGATGAATTTCAAGAGTAATCAAATCTGAAAAATACTTGTTTTATTGAAAGTGTTCCTGATCCCCAATCCACAGTTAAGAGAGCTACCAGAACGAGACAAATTTTTATGGTTCCTTACCATCTACCTCCTCTGACAGTCAGATTGACAGATTTTTTAGCTAGGGGTCTGTAAATTCGAATAAACAGGCGAGCAGGACAAGGAGCCCGGTATCCTAGCTAGAATAGCTAGTCCTGGCTTTCGGGTCATCTTCTGGAATGTGCATGGATTTACGAAATTTTAGATCTTGTCTCTTCGATCACAGATAATGATATAATATGACTCACTGAGACTTGGTCCACGTAATCGGTAATATCTCCCCCAGCCTGACTTCAGAATTAACCTGCGTAGTAAGTATAGCTTCTAGAGACAGTAACAAATCAAGACCTAGCGGATGTTAATTGATAGAATTTGCTCAGTGTATTCTAATATAGCGAAAAGGGCAAAAAGGTTCCAAGTAGTGCAAGTATAACTTTAGCAGCTCAAGCCGGGAATAATTAGGTAGAATCGAGTGCGGAAGTGAAATTGGAGTTGAAAAAAGTTCGACAGTTACTAATAAGTGGTCAGAATTTTAAATGTATAACCTTATGCAATTTATGAGATTGCTTCTTAACTTTGGACATTGAGCAGCATGAGCCCCATTTACAACATTTTTCTACGAAAAATAAAAATATTGCTTAATATTAAGCAAAAAATTAAAATTGAAATTCACACCCTGGGAAAGGGAGCAGTGTGAGGAAGGGGTTATAAAATTTTTAGATTGATCTAGAATTCTCGTGTTATTCATTTAAATAACACGTTCATTCCGCAACACTGCTCCGACCCAGGTTGCCGATCAATCTCTCTAGCCGTCGCCCCAAGTAAAGATCCTCACAAAGTCGTCATGTGAGGTTTCCCACTTGGGTCCATTAGTATCCAAGGTCTTTTGTTTCGGGCGTCATTCACTCTGCTGGCACTCTTCTCATTAACTATTTTCCGCCATACTAACTGCAATTTTAAATAAAAATTCAGAAGAAATTTCTTCTTCTGAATTTTTATTTATAAAATTTATAAAATTGTGTTGCTCTTTTAATAAAAATAATAAAGAATTTAAAGTAATGAGTAGCTTGGATCCAAAAATTGAGCCTTGAATTTATTTTTTGTTTCATCCTCCTTATGGAGATAAAGGCAGCTTATATAAAATTTCAAATTGCAATTAGGGATGATGAATTTAATCCGTTTTTACATGGTGAAATATTATTTCAACATGAGGTAGTGGCTAATTATGTTAAAGAAAACACTATAGGAAGAATGTATTCAGTAAATACATGTAATCTAGAATTATTTCATTTACGATTATTATTATTAACAAGTAAAGGCAAAACATCATTGGAAGATTTAAAGTATTTAAATGGATTAAATCATAATACAACAACCCAGTGGGCACACTCGGCCTGAAGTCATCCTAAAGACGTCTTTTTGCGGACGTCCTTAATCTTTAACAACAAGACGTCATCAGGACGTATTAGAGATGTTCTAATATAGTTCCAGAAGGTATCTCTTAGAGATGTTTTTAGTACGGCTTAAAGATGTCTTTAAAAGGTCCTATGTCTGGCCCTTTGTCGTCTAAAGGATGTCTTCAAAAGATATCCTGAAGACACTGTCGTGAGGATGCCCTTAGGATATCTTTAACACGTGTTGAAAAATTTAAAAAAAACTAAGTGAGACTTAATTCTTAAAAATTTTCTTTTTTCTACTTCGAAAAATGTTGTCTCTGGAATTTTTCTAAGTTAAAGTCCAATAGTAAACTATTTTTAAACTACATAAAACTTGAAGGCTTAAATACTCCAGTATTTAGAAATATAATTTCTAGGAGTACTTAAAAAGGGTTTGCAAAATTCCGATTTCTACTTCAACTTTAAGAAGCGTTCGGTTTGAAAACGATCGTAATTTTTCAATTTTTCTGTATACTTCCGAGAAGGTTACCTAAGAATATCGTGCATGGCCGGCAACGTTCGGCCTTTTTCGGCTCTCAACGATACATGCGAAGGAAGAAGACGCCATTTCTGTAACGGCAATTCCAGAACGGCGTCACGTTGTATGAGGTCATATCGCGTGTGATAGCATGTGTAAAATAGTTAATTCAGGTAATTTATATATTTCCTCTTCTAAAGCTTCTGAAAAAAATTTCGTCAAATATTACGTTGATAGGGTTAGGAGGGGGCGGGGTAGGAGGACTTACGGATTTGAGCAAAGGGGGGTACGTTCTTCAAACTTTTCGAAAAAAATTACTGTATAGTTTTTCCTGTTTGTTCCCTTTTCTGCTTCCTAGACTTCTAGCCGATTTAAAACATTAAAACGACTTAATTATACTATAGGGGAATAGCATTTGCTATTCCTGCATAGCATACCGATTATTTTCGTTATGGACAACCCTATACGAGCTATTCATTTAAAGACTATCGTAAAGATCTGTTCGATATAATAATTTATAACCTGATTAAATTCGTTAAAAATTTTTGTAAACATTTAATATTTGAACATTTTGGTGCTTTTTATTTAACTTCTTATAACTAGACGGTGGACAGTACATGTGCCATCGACAAGAGTGTGTGCATACACAATTTCAGTTTGTATAATTTCTCCTCCTTCCGCTTTTCCAGTAGGTTGTGACTCTGGTGCTACTTCACACGTCAACGAAATGCAAAAATTTTCACAAATATTTTCCACAATCTACCAGATTAGTTAACATTTCTATGAGTTCTATATAATTTTGTAGAATTCTCTTGAATTATGTTGAATTCTCTTGATTTCAGCAGAATTATTTCTAGTTCAAAAGGATTCTCTTTAATTGTGTATCATTCTTTTAAATTTAGTGGAATACTTTTAAATTATATGTAAAATATGGGGGTTTCTGCCCTAGCAAACCCCCTTGAGTCCCAGAAAAATACCCTTAAAATCAAAAATGTCAATTCTCCGTGAAATCGACATTTTGAGCACTGTATTCTCATCTTTATCAACATTAGTTAATTTATTTTCAATTATTCAAACACCTGGAACTTGTTTTTCTAAAAAGGATACATTTTTCACCAAAAATAAAACAGTTAAGTTTCCACTTGAATTTTTTAGTCAAAAAGGCTTTCAATAAGACCATTTCTCAAATTCACTCAACTTCCAGTTAAGTCAAAGGCTTTGAAATGAAAACAGTTCAATTACGTCAAATCCCCCATAATCCCAACAATGTCTATTGGGACGGAGAAGATGAGCGAGTGCACTTTATACGTGTGCAATGCGTACCTTGTCTGTGCTGCCAAGTGTCACGTGTTGCCAAGTGGGAGGGATGTAAAATGTGAAATAACTGGGCGTTGCGATTTTATATATCTGATCGTTGACATAACTGAGCTTTGACTTACCTGGAAGTTGAGTGTATAGCAGTATGTATTAATAACCTCAAAGACTAAAAAAAGGGTCAGTATTCATTAATGCATTAAACAGTTCTATGAAACTAACTTGAAAATCCTGTTATCCAAGAATATAGAAAATTTGGTTCCAAAAGCTGTAGAGTTTTCGGAAATTTTCCTCGGTTAGTCATAATACAAGCAAATTTTCTATGAGAATCGGTCAGGCGGTTGCTAATGGCTATACCTAGCTTGGCATCTAGCTTCTCTCCCGAGTTTAGTCTATACTCTACACACGCAACTCTGCCAGGGGTTCATTTGTGTTTAAATTATCAAACTTATAGATTAGGTAAAGCGAAACAAACCGAAGATGCCAAACGAGAAAAAGGTAAGGATGTTACTCAAAGAAATTTTGGTATTTACTTTTCGAACCGATGAGGTATTCAATCATAGAAAATTGTTCGATTCTGAAACTTTAACAATTTCACAGTTCAGGTATCTTGGAGCATGGAGTTTCTTTTAATTATCGGTTACATATTTGAATCTAATTTCACATTTGAATTCGACACCTTCAAGCATTTTAAGATTTAAAATAAGAGTCTATTAGTTTTGCTTCTTTCGATGCTCTGAACAGAGGTTCCATTTCAAAGTTTTGTGTAAGAAAATTCGAATCAAAGCTTACAAGGATTTGTCTCGACGACAGCAGCTACGTCGTCTTCGTGAACAGCGTCAGCGCGATCATGAGTCTCTCGCCTCTGCACTAAAAATCCAGGAGAACGTCACTGATATACGAAATTGTTTAAATCATGACAATACTCATGCTTCTTTTTTGAATGATGATACGTACATCAATTCTACTGAAGAAGATAATACAAGCAAACATTTTTATCAAATGAAAATGAATCGAGAAGAACTCGCAGAGGTGAAGCCAGAAGTAATTACATATAACATCACAGGAGCAAGCGCAGAAGCCAACACAGGAGCAAACGTTGAAGCAGCTGATCTAGAAAATTTTTGTTTTGCGCAAGATGAAGCAGAATTTTGGAATAAAATGAATGCGTATTCCGATGCTGAAGATGAAGAAGCAATTCCACCGCGAGCATTCACTTTGTGAGAAAAAATTGCTATATGGGCTTTACGAAATTATAAAAACCGAACTTCGATTAACGAGATTCTTCTCATTTTTCGTGAGGCAGGACACGAAAAATTAATAAAAGATTCAAGAACAGTCTTGGGCACTCCTAGGACTACATCCAACGTTACTGCATGCGGCTCGGGTACATACTTGCACTACGGTTTAGAAAGAGCTCTTCTTCATTTATTTAAAAAAATGCCTATGCACGTACTTCCGTCGCATATTCTGATTGATGTAGATGCCGACGGATTGCCACTTTGTAAGAGTTCCAAAAGCCAATTATGGCCCATTTTAGGAAAGGATTTCTAATAGTTTTTGTAACGTATATGAGAAACCTGCTTCGATAGATGACTTCTTAAATCCTTTCATTCTAGAATATGAAAACTTGAAGGAAAAAGATTCACTCATAATGAGAAACAATACACAGTTTCCATTAATTTGGTAATTTGTGATAGCCCTGCAAGAAGCATGGTGTCATACACTAAGTCTCACAATGCCTACTTTGCTTGTCCTACATGCATCGATGAAGGAGATTACATAGACCACAGAATGTGTTTTGGAGCACAGAAAGTCAGTTGAGAACTGACGAGTCTTTTGCGTTAAGAATGAACAAAGAACACCATATAGGGGAATCACCTTTTGAAAAAACTGATTTAAAAATGGGGAGGCAGTTCCCATTGGACATCATGCATTTGCGCGACCTTGGAATCATAAAGAAAAAGCTGAAAATGCTGTTAATGGGACAAAAGAAGGCAGGAAAATTAAGAGCAAAGGAAATAAGAGACATGTCTGAACTCATCATTTCTTTGAAACCCTGGATACCATGCGAATTTGTTCGAAAGCCGAGAGGTCTCGATGAAGTCTATCGCTGGAAAGCAGTTGAGTTTCGACTATTTATTCACTATTTCGGCCCCCTTGTTTTCGGTGAAATTTTAGCTAAAGAATATGCGCTTTATTTCAACGCATTACATGACCAATTGAGCATTTTGTGTCATCCTACACAATACATAGAAAATAATAAGTGTGCGGAAGATTTACTGAAATGGTAGGTTAACTCTTTCAAAATCTTATACGGGAAAAGAGTGTTGTATTCACTGTTCACTGCCTTCAAGATTTGGGCCAGGAAGCTTTGAAACATGGGCCTTTGGATACCAACACAGCTTATCCGTTTGAAAACTTCATGCAGACTTTGAAGAAAATGATTCAAAGACCTAAGGACCCATCGCCAAAATTATTTCGTAAGTTAGTTGAAACAGCTGAAAGTTCCGTTGTACTTAATATTGATGTAAATCTACGCAAGTACCCACAATTATCAAAACCTTACCAAGCATATTTACCATTTGGGTGCTTTAATGCTTATTCAGAAATTCACTTGAGCAATTTCAAACTCTTCACGCAAGAACCGGACAACTTTTTCTACTTAAAAGATGGTATTATCATGTCTCTAGAATATATAGTTTGTAAACGAGGAAAACCTATGTTGATTGAGAAGAAGTTTTCTGGCTTGAGCTCATTTCCTCATTATCCTGGCAACTCCCAAGAATTTGGTTTTCATGTTGCGACAGGATTTTCTAGCACTGAACTGTTTCTAGTACATGAAGTACAAAAGAAAGCAGTAGTGCTTCCTTTGCGGGATCAGTATTATATCTTGCTGCTTATGCATTCATCAACCGCTTAATAAAATCGAATTGCACTGCTTTATTAGTTTTCATTCCTTTAAACATTCAAAGCGATGTATTTTTTTAGTAGAAAGAAACTCAACTTTACAATGAATAAAAACGGGAAACTTCTTCTACATGAAGCAATCAGATAAATGTTAGTATGAAATCAATTGAATTCTTCAATTTCTATTTTCTATGTTTTTTTAATCATTGTTATTAGCATGCAACATTATAACATTAAGAGATATTGTAACATGATATTCTATTCGTAAAAAAATTACGTGTATCATCTAAAGTTATTAGAATAAAAGAACTATTCATTGATATTATTTACGGCGACTGATTTCATCCGCCTACAAGAGTAGAGTAAGGTAGGGCAATTGCGGTAGCTACTATCAAACTATTTTCCTATTTACCGGATATAAAACTGAATTTTTTCGAATACTTACTGTTCAAACAATAAAAAATAAATAGCCAAAATTTCAATATTTTGTAAAATGAAAAAAAAAATACAAAAGAAAATCACCTCATCTTGCTCCATTGGTGTTGACAAAATAGAGTGAAATTTGAGTTAGTCGAAACAAATACGGCTGTAAATGACAAAGTTTTATGCTTGAGTCAACAGACAGGGCCATGGTGACCCGGTGTGGCCCACTAGCGTTTATACACAAAATCATCTCCACATTTTGAATCAAATGGACATTTCCGGGAAAAAATTTCAATCTATAAATCAATAACGAACTGTAAACTTTTTGTTCGAAGTAGAGAAGTTTGAAACAAAGTTATGTCTTCGTGCCTATTATTTGTTTGTGTGAGCTTTTGAGAAATAAAGAAGTGTTTTCCAAAGCGGAATATAAAAGTGACACATCTTTCAGATATTAGCATGGTTTGTTAACACGTGTGATGATGGGTGTAGTGCAGTTCCTAGCACTTGGCTGACACCAGATCGATACAAAGTAAAATATGTAGACGGACCATTTGGTAAGTTGTAGAAACTGAATTGGTAATGAATTCTTATATTTATTACATCGAACAAAATATGTAACGAATAGGGTTATTTCTAAATTCAATTAAAATGTAAAAACCGCTTTAATTTTTATTGATTTCAAAGTGAGTTTCTCAATCCTATACGGCAAACATCATTCATCTATCTATTCTTTCAAAAAATGAAATTAATGAGAAAAAATTTTTTGAAACATGAGTGAACTAAAGTTATGCATGAGATAAACAATGATGGATAATATTCTGCTACACAGCAACCGAAGAAAATGCAAAAAATGCTGAAAAGAAAATTTCAAACTTATCTAGTTCTGATAAGGGAATGCACAATAACAACATTATTACAAACCCGAGAATCTTGGAAAAACGTCCTGCATGTCCGAAAAAAATGAGTTCTTCCGATGAAGATAAACCGAGTAAACAAAAAATGTTATTACACTTATATTAAACTCATTACTACCTGTTACACTAGAACCATATACACGCGAGGAGCTTGCGAGCAATTAATTTTCATGCAATTATTTTATTTGTAAGTGAACTTCAATTAAATTCCATTAAATTAATTCATACACTAATAGCTTTTATTTGTGCACGGCTTCGAATGGGTACCCTCTTACAGTGCAGAATAAATAATTGTGTATTTGTGAAAATTTTTATATTACTTTAGAAAAAACCTCTGAAATGTCGGCGCGTACAAGTTTTCATAGAAATACACTGTAAATAATCTCGATTTAAGAAGAATCCATAGTCATTTCGAGCTGCCATAGCGCTCGGATGGGTGACCATCTGCAACGTACTGATATCAAGCAGGAGGTTTTCCTCTCCTCTGGCAAAATGTCCAAGGAAATGCGAGCACTTATAATAAAGTCAGATGCAATTGCGGGTAAACACTCGTTGTAATTCAATGCCTGCAGTAATTGTTGCCCACCTTTTGTAAAATAAAAATTTTCACAGATCCATACACAGTGAAGTGGAGTCGTCTGGCGGCATATGTACTTACATACTCATGCTAAAGGACTTACATGATTCTTCAGCAATGAGGATGACCCGATAACAGACCCCTGTTTTACCGAGATTTTAAAAATAAATAGGCATAGTACAATAGACAATAATAATAGCGGTTATGTGTTCGATTGTGTACTAAATAATATTATATTATTAATAAAATAATAATAGTGCATATATTTTCTTATCGAAATGAATTTGGTTAAAAAGTTCAAATGATTTTGATTTCAATTTAAAAGTTAAAATAGAAAAGGTGTACTTGATAATAAAGATGTTATAGCTGCATTTATGTTTTTAATTTGAGTAAAAAATAGGGAAACTATGAATTTATTTATGAAAATTATTTTAATAATTAATCACTATGTTAAATTAGCAAATTATGGTAGCAAAAAGTTACTGCTACCCTTAATTTGTTTATGAAAAACTTTCAAATAATTCGTAATTATTATAACTTTGTAAAGTATCATAGGAAAGAGTGATCAAAAATACATATGCTATATTGACTCCGTAAACAAATTGTGCCCATTCCTTAAAAAATAGCCAAACTCTTAAAATAATTGAACTTTTAAGCCGAAAATGGTATGCTCAAATTTTTACCGCAGAGAATTAATTTTGAATAAAAGAAAACGATTTTTCTGCAAAAAATATTATATTTTGTACCAAGTAGTTGATTTCTATGCATAACTGTTAAATTTACAACAACAAAAGTTCATTTCCCCAGTCTAAAATTCAAAAGTTTCTAAAACATTCCCTCTTGGCCAAACTGAAAAGTTGTAATTTTTCAAAAAATGGGAATATATAAGCTAATGATATCATTATTCAAGCTTAAAAAAAATTTCATTAAAAAAATTTGTAATTCAAAATCTCAATAATTTACACGACTATAATGAAAGCCTTTACTTCTTGTCAATTGAACAATTTTAAATTGAATGCCTTTCAACTGGAAAAATTTTAATTTCAAACTTTTATAAATTTGTAAATTTTCAAATTTACATATATCATTCTAAACTATTTTATATTAGAAAAATGAAACGGTTTAATTCTGTTGTGGTACTCGTTTTTTTAAATTACCATATTAATTATTTTAGGCTATTTAAACTAATAATTATTCAATTATTATTTGTGCATCAAGAATCATTTTGATATATTTTTACGCATTCTTTTAACATTATTTTCCAAATTCTGTGTTGACAATCTTGAAAATTTCTTGAAATGTTTTGAAATATCTTAAAATATTGGCTTAAAATTCCATGTTTTTTAAATCACCAATTTTTTATCATGATGTTTAAAAATGTTTTAACGATAATAATTAATTTCGAGTTGAAAGGTTCTAAAATTAAAAAAATATATATTAAACGATTATGGACAATTTAATAAGAAAAAGAAATTAAATTGTACAATATCTAAATCGAGGCCCTGAAAAAACAACGATTTTATTTTTAATAAAAAAATCACGAAATTTATTGATTTTAGATTGAAAATGTAAAAAATAAGATAATTTCAACACCTTAGAAATTGAATATTTTATGATCATATAATTTAAAATTCAGAAAAATTGAAATTATATTATTTATACTGCTATGCTTACTATATACTTAGTATACTTATTAGTATACTTTATACTACTAAGATTTGAAAATTTAATATTAAAAACTAACTTTAAACATTCAAAGTTAACTAAAAATAAAAGCTAAGGAGACAAATGTTTATAAATTGAATTATACTAAACAATCTTTCAAAGTTAATAGTAATTCTACTTCAGCATGTAAATTAAGTACTGTAAAATTATTGTGACCATTTAGAAATTCAAATTTTGATCATACAAAAAATAACAAAAACTTAAAAATTCCATTTTGCGGCCATTCTATGGAAGATACGAAAAAACTCTATGAATTAAAATTGCGCGCCCTAAAATGATCTTCAAATTTGTCAGTAATTAATTTTTGATGGGATGCACAGTTTTTGTTTCTAGTCGTAAAAAACATTTAAATAAAAAAATTTAAATTTTTAACAAACGGCACAAGCTATTCAAAAAATAAATAGACAAACGTTGCTCTTGCAAAAAATAGCGGAAACTCATTCAAATTTGTCATGAATAATGTTTGGTGAATAATGCCAGCGACGAAAAATCTTTCTGTGCAATTCTCTTTTACGAATGACATTCGAACCATCTTATTCTTAATTTGAGTTACTAGTCGAGTTTGATTTGTCGGTTTACTTTTTAGTTCCCATATTTGCAATTCACTCGAATCGCAAGGATATTCATATGCAGGTTTCTTTTTTCCCAAATTATACCTTCGACCTGTAATAGTTCAGGGGTTTCAGAGTTTCCAATAATTTTTCGAACTTTAATAATAGTATCGTTATCCAAAATTACAATATTATCAGGAGAAGCAGTAGTTATTGTGAACGCATTGTACTTAATTTTTTTTACTGCTCCTACATGAGACACCTTTATAATTTCCACAAGAGGTGGTAACTGCGGTTTTCTTTTTCGCAAAAGTCTTTCTTGGAAAAGACTAGTCTTTCTTTGGAATTCACAAAGTATTTGTGACCTAACGTGCAGAAGGCGACTCGTAAGTACTGCTTTGTTCCTAGAACTCAGCTTAAAATTCAGATTTCCTGACACCCAGTACTCGATGAGTTTCTTCATTATCCCCTGACAGCAAAGATGCATGAAATCTAGGATAGAAAATGCAACCATATTTATTAATGCTATTACTCTCAAGAAAGGTGATGGACCGTGATGATGCTCGGGTTGTTTAAAATTTCGAAATGAAGAGTCTGTTCTCTCTTTTGCATCGGTAGAAGGATATACAGTTGTGTGCTCTTCTTTTACAGTAGTAACGGTGCATCTTTCACACGCAACTAGAACACCGTGTCCTAAAGTATTTTTCAGGAAAGCTCGAGCTGGCGTGTCAGCAATCACACATTTGAGACGAACATCAAAGTATGTACCAGAAAGTACAATTCCATCTTTTTGCAATAAATTCAATTCCTTCAACAGCTTATCCCGATACATTTCTGGATTTTTGGGCTTCGTGTTTCCGTGGAATATTGCAATCTCAAAGGGTTTATACAAATCAGATTTCACCTGAACTTTGCCCAAAATTGTTGGGATCCAGACTTTGTCAAAGGCATCCCATCAACTTGAATTTGCAATTCGATTAGCTTATCTTCATGCAACTTTTCGTTAACGCATTCCTGAAGTGCGTTTGCAATGCCAAAATATACAAACTGTGCCACATTTCCTTCGCCACCTTCCATATCTTCTATATCATAAGATGCATCTTTTGTTCCAAAAAAATTTTTCGACGATTTGGGCAAGGTGGGCAAAAGTCGAGCTCTTAAAATAGCAAGTAGTCTATCTAAATATGTTTGCAATATTTTGTATTCAATAGCCCATTCTCGAATCTGGACTATTTCTTTCTCTAATCCATAATAATCTTCCGCTCCTGACCGGTCTTATGAATCGCTAGAACTCTCATAGGCATTGCGCGAATGTTCGTCTATGATTTTTTCAAATGAATCTTTACTTCCATTGCTTCCACTTCTATTAGTCGCTACGAGTCCTTCATTACTTTCAAGCACGTCGCACATTGGGGACAGAATGTTCAAAACCCCCTACAGGTCGCAAATCTTAACCAAATCAAACAAAATTGGGCTCAAAATGTTTGTAATTGAATTACAAAGAGACTCACGAAGTCAAATTTTTAAAAATAATTTGTTTAAAGAAATAGTTTTAACAATTATTGCTAAATTTGCAATATATTGCAGAAATCATACGAAACAACTTAAACCTTAAACCCAAAGACCGTAAACCTGATAAACTCTAAAACCATAAACCCTAAACCGATAAACCCTAGACCCATAAACCCTACATCAATGAACCCTAAAAACATAAACCCTAAACCCATAAACCCTAGACCCATAAACCCTACATCAATGAACCCTAAAAACATAAACCCTAAACCCATAAACCCTAAACACATAAACCCTAAACCCATATGCCCTACACCGATAAACCCTAAATCCATGAGCCCTAAAATCCTCTACTCTAAATCATAATTCTATAAATTCTAAACCCATAAACACTAAGTCTACTAATTTCTAATCCACAAACATTAAACC
>JAAAKG020148146.1:0-10317 GCA_010014905.2 Druon quercuslanigerum
ATACAGTGGATATTGCAACCCGAAGTGGATGATCATTAATTAAGAGCACAAATTTAAAAAAAAAATAAATAATTTTAATTTTAATTTATGAACACTTATAATGTTTTATCTATTAATTAATTTAAATTAATTATTTTAGATACATATATAAGTATTTGTAATTAATAAGTATCCACAAGGATGGTACAATTTTTTCTTCTTGGAATTTTCATGCATATCGCCATATAATACGAATAAAATATTACTTTTTAAATAAATAACTTTTTAATATATATATATATATATATATATATTTATATCCCATAAGCGAAAAATGTGTTTTGCGAATTTCAGAAATAAATTATATATTAACGGGTTTTTCAAAAAGTGTCCACTTTCTGTCTAATTTTCAATTGAAGGAGGGTAAAATTATTTAATGTCAACCCTCATAATTGTTCCATTTTTTTCAAAAATTTTCCAGGCTTTGTCCAAATTTAAATTAGAGTCAGGTAAATAATTGTTTAAAATGGACAACATTAGGTGTTAAAACAATTTATTTTTATTAATAATAATATTTAATTTGAATATAATAAGAAAGTTGCGATTTTTTTGATATTTTGAACTATTTGTCTAATGTTCACTTGGAGTGAGTTAATAGTTAATTTTCAATTGAAAAAATATTTATTTAGGCAAGTTATTATTGTTTGCAAAAAACTATATTCTCTTAGACTAATGTTAGAGCGTTATGGATTTTTCTGAAATTTTTAGCTTTTTTTTTAATTTTTACTCAGGAAAAAGTAATAAATGTTAATATTATTTCAAACAAAAAGGCTCTTAGTAACTGCTTCATTTATTATTGTTTTATTTCAGGAAAATATATTTACAAAATGGAAATAGATTGTTAAAGAAATTGGGCTGTTTTTTTTCTTCATTATTTGTTCATAACTAAAAAGGCAAAGCAAAGTTAAACATTTCAGAAAATTTAGTAAGTAAAAAATGGGTACAAAGCTCAAAATTTCCGAAAAAATCGCAAATATATGGCTTTAATATAGATGTAGATAGTTATAAACAATAACAACTCGTACAAACAATTATTTTAGCTAAATCTAATTGATTATTAAGTCACTTTAAGTAAAAAATAGATAAACATTTGAAAATTTCAGAAAAAAACCCTGAAACTTTCTAAAAGTAAGTCAAGAGAATATTATTAGCAAAGATCATAAATTGTTAAAACAATTATTTTCGTGAAGTGGAATTAAATATTAACTCACTTCAAGTAAAAAAAGGATGAAAAGTTGAAAGTTTCAGAAAAAACCGCATTTTCTAGCATTACTCAAAGAGAATATTATTAATAATAATGATAAGTTTTTTAAACAATTATGTTTTGTTATAATTGATTATCACTTACCTTATTCTAATTGAAAATAGGAAACAAGTTAAAAATTCTTGAAAAAACCGTGACTTTCTATCTCTATTCTAAGAGAATATTCCGAAAAACGATAATAAATTGTTTAAAAAATGTATTTAAACATCTAATTATCAGTATAAAGTAGTATTTTATGTATTAGAAACAATTTTTATTGAAAAAACACCCCCAAAAAAAAAAGCAAAACGCATTTGTGGAATTCACGGAATTCAAGGAACTCACGGAATTTATGAATTTAAGGAATCACCAGGATCTATGAATTCAAGGAATTCATGGAATTTAAAGAATTCGCAGAATTTACGGAATTCACGCAATACATATAACGACCGGAATTCACGGATTTCATGAAATTATCGGAATGCGTATGCACCGAAAACAAGGAATTTACGAGATTCACAGAATTCCTAGAACTCCCGGAATTTAACGAATCTGCGAAATTCACCAAATTTTAGAAATTCATATAATTCAAGAATTTCACATAATTCAAGAATTTCAAAGAATGTATAATTCACGGAATTCACGGATTCAATGAATTCACGGAATTTAGGAATTCGAGGAATTCGAAGAATTTATAAATTCAAGGAATTCATGGAATTCACGGAATTCAGGGATTCTAAGAATTCGCGGAATTCAAGGAATTCACGGAATTTATGAATTCATGGAATTGACAGAATTTATGAATTCATGGAATTCACAGAATTTATGAATTCATGGAATTCACAGAATTTATGAATTCAAGGAATTCATTTATTTTAAGGGATTCGTATAATTCGCAGAATTTACGGAATTCCACGAATTCACTACATTCATATAACGGCCTGAATTCACGGATTTGATGAAATTAGTGGAATGCGTAAAATTCACGGAATTTGTAACATCTGAAGGATTCACAGTATACAGGTAAAATAAGGAATTTACGACATTTAAATAATTCATGGATTACCCGGAATTTGAGAAATCTACGAAATTCACAAAATTTGCGAAATTCGCATAATTTAAGAATTTCAATTAATGCGGAATTCGCGCAATTTAGGAATTTAAGGAATTCCAGGAATTTATAAATTCAAGAAATTCATGGAAATTAGAAATTCACGGAATTTAGGAATTCAAGGAATTTATGAATTTAGAAAATCATGGAATTTAGGAGTTCAAGGAATTCAGGGAATCCAAAGAATTCGCTGAAATCAAGGAATTCATGAAATTGACTGAATATAAAGAATTCACAAAACTCAAGGAATTCATGAAATTCCAGGAATTCATGGACTTTACTGAATTTATGGAATTCGAGAATTCATGTAATTCACGTATTTCACGGAAATGATGGAATTCATGGAATACGCGGAATTAATGGAAATCACGGACATTATGGAATTCATGGAATTTAAATAATTCGTGAAATCCAAGTAAATTTTGGAATTCATGGAGTTCACGAAATTCTAGAAATTCATGAGATTCAATGATTTGATGAAATTCAATAAAATTACGAATTCCTTGAATTCCATAGGTTCCGCGAATTTCTTGAATTCAATGAAGTCTGCAAAATTCGTGAATTCCTTTACTTTCATGAATTCTGCGAATTCCGTTAAATCCTTCAATTCCGTGAATTCCGGAAATTTTTCGAAATCTAGGAATTTCGCGACATACATGAATTCCGTGCATTTCGTGAATGGCACAGATTTCCTGAATTTTTTCATTTCTCTGAATTCCGCAAATTCCGTGAATGTAATGAATTCCTTGAATTCGGTTAATTCCTTGAATTCCATTATTTCTGTGATTCCTTGAATTTCTTCAATTCCATGAATTCCGTGAATTCCATGCATTCTATGAATCTCTTGATTTCCAGTTATTCGATGAATCCCATGAATTCGGTAAATTCCTTGAATTCCGTAAATTCCATGAATTCCACGAATTTCTTGAATTCAATGTATTCTCAAAAATTCGTAAATTCCTTTATTTCTATGAATTCTGCGAATTTCGTTAATTCCTTGAATTCCGCGAATTTCACATAATTCATGAATTCCGTGCATTTTGTGAATGCCACAGATTTCGTGAATTTTTTCATTTCCCCGTATTCCGCAAATTTCGTGAATTTCCTGAATTCCATTAATTCTGTGATTTCCTTGTGCACAATTTACGTATTACAAACGCTCTAATAGATTTCCTGGAATATTGGACGGTGACAATTCTAGGATTTGTGATTTTTTAACTGAAAAAGATCAATTTTTAACCATAAATGAAAAAGTGAAATTTGCAGCGATAAATATTAATTCTCAACCGATAAAAAATTGTCTGCAAAATTGTTTCATTTTCAATGAAAAAGATTACTTTTCAAATACTAGGGTAAATTTTTCAGCAAAAGGGATTGATTTTCAATGAATAAATATTTTTTAGTTAAAAAAGAAAAATAATTTCATACAAATGATTGTATTTTCAAATCAAAAGTCGAAATTAAACTTTCAATTTATTAGACCCATTGTCTGCCAAAAATATGACTTAAATAAAGAAGATAATATTCATACCAAAAAATATTTTAATTTGAAATTAAAAACAGTGCAATTCAATAAAAACGATGAATTTTTATCAACACCATATGAATTTTCAAAGAAAAATAATTTCATACAAATGATTGTACTTTCCAATCAAAAATCGAAATTAAGCTTTCAATTTATTAGACCAATTTTCTGCAAAAAATAAGACTTAAATAAATAATATAATATTCATAGCAAAAAAGATTTTAATTTGAAATCAAAAACAGTGAAATTTAATAAAAAAGATGAATTTTCAACAGCAACGTATGTCATTAAAAAAAATCGAAAACAATTATTATTTTAACTAAAAGAAAAAAACGCATTTTAGTTACATTTTGAAAAAAAATTACTTTGAACATAACAGTTGAATTTTTTAACAAAAAGAAGATTTTTTAATCATGAAGATTAAAATTTCAACAACAAAATTAATTTATAACAATATATTCAAACTTTAAAACAAAAAGATTAAACTTTAAAATGAATTTTTTTTTAACAAAATAGTTTAGCTTTTATCCAAGCAGTCGATTTTTTAATTAATAAATATCAATTTTAACAAAGCAGTTAAACTTTCAAATTATCAGATCAATATTTTACCAAGCAGATCAATTTTTAACTAAAAAGCTTAATTTTGAGTCAATATTGTAATAGTAAATATTTACATTAAAAAATATTTTAATTTTCAATAAAAAACATTTGAATTAAATCAAAAAGAAATATTTCAAAACAAAATATTTAAAGTATAAAATTTTGGTTAAGAAAGCGGGACAATTGAAAAATCCTGAAAAATAAAATTCCCGACACTCTAAACTTCCCGAATAATAAGATTGCCGAAAAATAAAAATACCGACTTCCAAAATTCCCGAATAATAAAATTCTAGAATAATTAAAATTTTCGAATTATAATATTCCCCAATTGGAAAATTCCCGAATAATAATATTACCGAATTGGAAAATTGCCGAATAATAAAATTCCCAAGAGAAAGTTGCCGAATTATAAAATTCCCAACAGAAAATTGCCTAATTATAAAAAAACCGAATTGTAAAATTTCCGAATTTAAACAATTACAATCTCTTTAAAAATATGTTTTATTGATTACAAATACAATAATGAAATTTAATTAAAAAAATTATTTTCAATGTTTAAAATTTCGAAAATTAGTGTTTGAATTTAAAATAACAATAATTTGAAATAAAATATTTCTGGGTGAAAAAAATAAAATTTTATTATTGTCTTTGTTATCAAAAAATATATTTATAAAAAAAAAGTATAATTGTTTAAATGCGGGAATATCCAAATTCGGATATTTTATAATTTAGCATTTTTCTGTCGGGAATTTTATTATTCGGGATTTTTCCAATTCGATATTTTTATTTTTCGGGTATTTTATTATTCTCGTAGTTTAATATTTGGGAATTTTCTAACTCGTTATTTTCATGCTTCGGAGATTTTATTATTTGCGAATTTTATTTTTTGGGAATTTTCCAATTCGGGAAATTGACAGTGTCGGGAATTCTATTTTTCGGGATTTTTCAATCATCACAGGAAGGCATCTTTTTTAGTAGAAAATTTAATTGTTTTGTTTAAACTTGTACACAAATCTTCCTTGGTTTAAAATTCAACAATATGTTTAAAAATTCAATTTTTTACTTGAAAATTTTATCATTTTCTTGAAAATTCAACCATCATCTTGAAAATTCCTCTTTTGTATCGTAAATATAACTGACTTGACTGTGAATTTATTTTTTGGTATTGGCCATTTTTTAAATCAATTTCAATTTAAATAATAATTTTTTTTATGTCATAATAATTTTTAATTCTATAATTTTAGAAGCTTTAAAATCTTCAACACAGTTTGCAATTTCAAATTTTAGTCGCTTCCAATTGAAATTAATATAAATTCAAAAGATTTCGATTTTGAATTATTTATTTTGTACGCCTCTAATTCCAAATAATATAGTTTCAATTTCTTTCAATCCCTAAACATTTTTAAACTGTTCTATTTTATTTAAAATTTTAGCCTGTAATTTTTAAATTTGAAGACAATCTTATTTAAAAAAAAATAAATTTTAAATTGTTACATTTGCAAATCATTCATTTAGAAATTATTGAAGTTACATACCTTTAAATTCCATTCGAAATATCGTCCTTTTTAAAAATTTAACTTATCTGAAATTGTTTAAATAATAATAAAATAATTTTAAAGGCTTTCAATTTCAAATTATTAATTATTGTTCGAAAACGTGATTGAAACCCTAATATTTAAAAATTGGTCAAACAATGGATTTTTGAATTGTTTATATTTTTAATGTTAGAAAATAATAATATTTTCTTCACTTTAGTGATAACCAAATCAGGAAATTTTATTGTTTGCAAAGAGATAATACACTTTTATTTAAACTATTATTAGTAAAAAGAATTTTGTTTAAAAAGCGTTATAATTTTTTTGTTGTTGGTTTTAATATTTAATTTATATCAGTTATTAACATTTTTAAGCCAAAATATAGATTATTAAGCAATCAGATTATAAAATGTTAATAAATAATAAGAAAATTTAATACTTATTTTCATTTAAATGGGCGGTACGCGCTACCAATTTCATCATCCTCTATTACTATGGACCGTGGAGACCGGAACACTAATCTTCAGTCTTCCGGTCAAGACGAATATATTCTGACTAGTTTATGGTTATTCCGGTCTACGAGAGTTCACCCTAACTGTATGTTTAAATTCTTGGCTGATTCCCATAATTGATAATTTACCCTTTTGGAAATTATTAACTGAAATGCAATTATTTTCATTAAAAAATGTCTATCAACTAAACTAGTTAGGTTTTCGTAGATAAATTTTCTTTAAAAAAATACGAATTTTTAACAAAATCCAAGAAATGTGCAAAAAATAGTAAAATTAATGAATTTAAATGTGTAATAATTAATTTTACAGATGAAAATTTAATTTTTAACTACCAAAAAATAATTTTAAAAAAGTTAAATTTTCAAGCAGAGGATAATCTTAAAAAAATAAATTCTTAACAAAGTAGTTCAGCTGCGAAGCAACTTTTTTAATTTTCAACCAAAGAATACAAACTTCCAAAATTAGTTGATATATTCTATTAAAAATAGAATTTAAAAAAAGAATAGTTGTTCAACCAGAAAAGATCAATTTGCAAAAAAAAAATAATTTATAGCAAAATAGTTCAATTTTCAACCAAAGAGATAAATTTTTAACTTAAAAAGATTAATTTCTAATATTGCAGTTAAATTCTGAAACAAAAAGGGGCATTTTCAACCAAGAAGATTAATTTTCTACGAAAAGACGAATTTTTCAACGAATCACATAAATTGTTTACTAAATAGTTAAATTTTTAAAAGAAAAAATATCAGTTTTTAACCAAAAATGGAATAGTTGAATTCTTATTAGAAATCATTAATTTACAATTGTAAAAACCAATTTTCTAACAAAAAGAAGTTTGGCTGATTTCCATAATTGATAATTTACCCTTTTGGAAACCAATAACTGAAATGCAATGATTTTTATTAAAAATGTCTATCAAGTAAACTTGTTAGGTTTTCGTCGATAAATTTTCTTTAAAAAAGACGAATTTTTTAACAAAGTGCAAGAAATGTGTAGAAAATACAAAAATATTAATATAAATGTGAAAAAGTTAATTTTCCAGATAAAATTTTTAATTTTTCATAACCAAAAAAAAATTTTTTTAAAAGTTTAATTTTCAACCAGAGGATAATCTTAAAAAAATAAATTTTTCGAAAAGTAGTTCAGCTGTTAAGCCAGTTGTTCAATTTTCTACCAAAGAAGACAAATTTCCAAAAAATGGTTGATTCCTAAACTAAAAAGGTTCTTTATTAACTAAAAAGATTGATATTCTAATAAAAATATAATTTAAAAAAAGCATGATATTTAACACGGAAAAAATCAATTTACAAAAAACGAATTGCTACTAAAGTTTTTCAATTTTCAACCAAAGAGATAAATTTTCAACTAAAATAGATTTTTCAACCAAGAAGATTTATTTTCTACCAAAGACGAATTTTTCAACGAATCACATAAACTTTCAACTAAAAAAATTAATTTTTATTGAAAAAGTTTAGTTTTTAAACAAAATTGGAATAGCTGATTCTGCACTAGAAATAATTAATTTACAATTCAAAAAAACAATTTTCTACAAAAAAGTTGAATTTTCAACCAAAATGTTAAATATTTTGTGTAAAAAAAATCAATTTTTAACAGAAATTTGGCTGATTCCCATAATTGATAATTTACCCTTCGGGAAATTAATAACTGAAATGCAATTATTGTTATTAAAAAATGTCTGTCAACTAAACTTGTAAGGGTTTCGTAGATTAATTTTCTTAAAAAAAAAAGATGAATTTTTAACAAAATGCAAGAAATTTCTAGAAAATAGTAAAATTGATGAATGTAAACGTGAAACAGTTAATTTCCTGGATAAGAACTTAATTTTTAACCCAAAAAATAATTTAAAAAATGTTAAATTTTCAACCAGATAATCTATAAAAAATAAATTTTTAACAGAGTAGTTCATTTGTTTAAATTTCAACCAAAGGAGACTAACTTCCAAAAAATGGTTGATTCCTAAACTAAAAAGATGTTTTTTTTGCTAAAAAGATTGATATTCTAATAAAAATACAATTTTAAAAAAATAATAATTTTTCACCCAGAAAATATCAATTTACAAAAAAAACGAATTGCTAAAAAAATATTTCAATTTTTAACCAACGAGATAAATTTTCAATAAAAAAAGATTAATTTTTAACATTTTACTTAAATTCTGATTCAAAAAGGTGCATTTTCAACCAAGAAGATTAATTTTCTACCAAAAGACGAATTTTTACCGAATCACATCAATTTTCAACTAAATAGTTAAATTTTTAAATGAAAAAATATCAGTTTTTAACCAAAAATGGAATAGTTGAATCTTTATTAGAAATAATTAATTTATAATTGAAAAAACCCGTTTTCTACAAAAATGTTGAATTTTCAACCAAAATGTTCAATGTTTAGTGTACAAAATTTAATTTTTAACAGAAAAATTCCGAAATTGAAAAAAAACATTTGCAACCGAAAAGTAATATTTTTAACCGAGAAGATTAAGTTTCTGTTGAAAAAGACGATGCAATTATTTTTATTAAAAAGGTCTAGCAACTAAACTTGTTAGGTTTTCGTAGATAAATTTTCTTTAAAAAAAAAGAATTTAAAAAAAAATGCAAGAAATGTCTAGAAATTAGTAAAATGAATGAATGTAAATGTGAAACAGTTCATTTAACAGATAAAAATTTAATTTTCAATAACCAAAAAAAGAATTAAAAAAAGTTAAATTTTCAACCAGAGGATAATCTACACAAAATAAATTTTTCAAAAAGTAGTTCAGTTTTTCCATTTTCAACCAAAGAAGACAAACTTCCAAAAAATGGTTGATTCCTCAACCAAGAAGATGTTTTTTAACTGAAAAGATTGATATTCTATTCAAAATACAATGTCAAAAAAAAGAATAATTTTTCACCCAGAAAAGATCAATTTACAAAAAAATGAATTTCTAGCAAAATAGTTCAACTTTCAACCAAAGAGCATTTTCAACCAAGAAGATTAATTTTTTACCAAAAGACGAATTTTTGAGGAATCACATAATTTTTCATTAGTTGAATTTTTTAATTAAAAAAGTTTAGTTTTGAATCAAAAATGGAATAGTAGAATCATCATTAGAAATCATTAATTTACAATTCTAAAAGCCAATTTTCTACAAAAAGTTGAATTTTCAACCAAAAAGTGAAATGTTTAGTGTGAACAAATTAATTTATAACAAAAAAAGTCCGAAATTTTTTAAAAGAAATAATTGAATTTTTAATAAAAAAATTGACTTTGTATCCAAAAAAATAAACATTTAAACAAATACATACATTTGCAACTAAAAAGTAATATTTTTATCCGAAAAGATTAATTTTCTGCTGAAAAATACGATTATTTAAAAAATATAGATTATTCGCAAATAAAGTATATAAATTCTCGATGAAATTATTTATCTTTAAAAGGAAGTGATTAATTTTCTACGATTTAAAAAAAAAACATGTTTTTTCATCCAGAAAAGATTAATTTAAAAAAACGAATTGCTAGCAAAATAGTTCAATTTTCAACCAAAGAGATAAATTTTCAACTTAAAAAGATTAATTTCTAATATTTTAGTTAAATTCTCAATTAAAAAGGTGCATTTTCAATCAAGAAGACTATTTTTCTACGAGAAGACGAATTTTTCAACGAATCACATAAATTTTCAACTAAATAGTTGAATCTTCATTAGAAATAATTAGTAAAAAATTAAAAAAAAAAAACATTCTCTACAAAAAAGTTGAATT
>JAAAKG020148147.1:0-10316 GCA_010014905.2 Druon quercuslanigerum
GTGTCTATATATATATAGACACACACATATTCATATGCCAAAAAAAAGTTCTTTAATAATTTAGACGTTATTTATTAAAAATTTAGCATAAGAAAAGTTTTTGATTCTCGCGATTCTTAGCTACTGTATGTTTCAGAAATTCTTCCTACACAAAAACAAAAACTTTTAATATCTTACAAACAGAAGCAGCTAGGATTTCAATTCAAACAGATTTTTCATCTATTATCAAGTACAAACCCATTCCCGCTTTCCGTTTTTGTCATTTTCATGTGATTTAAAGTTGCTTCCTGCCCACCATGCCCACATGTCATAGGTAGGGTTGTTTTTTTTAAGATAATGAATATGCTGTTTGATGCATCAGACCCATATATTTCTTTAAATCGATGTAATAATTTATCATTGCAAAGTATATCGCATTTTATCCAAACTTATATCTTCAAGGGCATCTCGGTTTCTGATTGGCGGTCAGATTGTAGAAAGCGAAGGCATATAAAGTAACGATCATATGTTGCATGCAGTATCGGGTTCATTAGAACATGTAGATGGAATGTTACGGTTAGGAAAATCTGACGCTTCAACCAATCATATATTGGATAAATATCTTTATCGTCTTTACCTAAATATATTCCAATTACATAAAATTCATTTCTTGCCACAATATGGTAACTTTCGCCGATTAGTCTCACAAGATGACCAGTTGCATTTCTGTAGTAAAAAGCTCCATAAACATTAACTGATCTAGGAGTTGCTCCTTTAGTGATGAGCCCTGGATCCGAATCTGCAAGCAGAAATACCCTTGTAGATATATTTACCGTGGCTCAAGCTAGGGCCATACCTGTTACTAAAACTAGTTGCTACCCGTGTAGAAAATTATCAGGCCAGACTTGCTTCCAGTTAGGACATTGTCTAGAATGTGTAATATAGACGGTCTTTTCAGGTCCTAATCGGATATTGACTAGCCTATCAGGACCAAACAAGTATCTAACTTTTGCATCCAAATAATTTTTTGCACATTTCAAAAAATGTGCGGGGTGTATGAAAGTATACAAAATAAAAATTGTACATTAAAAACAAAGAATTTTTCGCTCATCATCTAGTCTAGCTTGTCTAGACTAGCTTTTGATTAGCTTGTCTAATATAGCGAATTGTTTGACGTTTCATGCTTAGCTAGCGCCAGACTCACCGACTTTTTACGCTGATTTAAATAGATAGATAAATAAATAGACCCAAAAGTTTCAGAGGCGGTTCTTGTTTTCTGCAATAGTTTCAAAAAATTGAATGATTATGTGGGAGAACAGTTCTTCGAAAAATTATATGACGAACTGTAGCCGGATTGGGTACTACTTGACTTTGTATATATTGAGCATATAAAGGGATTTCAATTTTGATGATTTCGAATAGAAGATAAATATGCTATAAGTTAGAACGTACATAAAATTATATATTTCCAGGCGAAAAAATCATACATAGTGAAAAAAGTTGTTAATAGCTTTTTCCATTAAGTTTAATTTTTCCATTTGGGCTATAATATAATACTATATATTTACCATTATCTTCAGAATTAATGAAATTCGTTACGACTAAGAGCAGGATGCCAATGAAGATCTTCATTAGGTGAACTGCGAGTGTAACGATAATGAATATGTTTACGTATTCTTTCATTATATATGTATGCCGTGTTCGCCTTCTCATTCTTCAGAGTAATTTAAAATTTAGGAATACATATTTGTATTTCATTAAGTGGCTTTTACATCGCAGTTAAAATATCAACAGGTTATTTCATCATTTACAATAGTAACTATTGTAATATCACATATATATAGATCGTCTTACGTAACACCTGTATTTGCATAATCGTAAAAGAGTCCAAACAAAATATCGTATTTACTCGCATTTAAACCGCACTTTGTTTTTTTTTTGGTTTTTAAAGCTTGAAAATCGGGGCTGCGGTTTATATACCAGTATATACGTAAATATTTTATGAATACGTATAAAGTTTTTTTTGAGAATATATCAAATGTATTTTCCAATTAGGATATCCCGTGCTCTGTCTCTTACTTTTCAGCTTTCATAGAGCCATCAACATTTAAAGATTTTGGACATCTTTTTGTACGACGTCTGTCCGAAAAGTATCGGACCTTGTAGTTTGCAAGGATTAAGAGCTAATTCTAGCTAATGGCGATAATATCCCCTTTAAAGTACTCCCCTTCGTAAGCCACTGAAAGTCACCTATCAGAAAAGCTAAACTCTGCTCCGCCTCATTATGTTTCATACCCATGTCTTCCCTAATAAAAACCCCGAAGTCGGATCCTAATAGTTTCCGGTCGCGTATTGGGATGGTTTCCGACTTCGGAAACTATTAAGATCTGTTAGGATCCTACGAGATTATTTTTTGCAAATAAAATGTATATAAACTAATAACTGTTACATATACGTTATTCTTAATTTATAAAATAATGGTGAATAATGGTTATGTTCAAGAAGGTAAGGAGAGCCCCAGTTACCACTTTTCCACAAATCAGTCCGTTTCGGGTTTTTTTTTCTGATTGGTTGTAAAGTGTTCTGCAAATGAGAAAAATGGATAGAAAACATTGAGTGTCCACATTTAGACGGTCAGATTGATCTTGAAGGGTTTACAAAATATTATAAAAATTGAAAGCCTCCTTTGAATACTAAGTACAAGAAAGAACCACATAAAGTCCTGGACTATCTAGAAATTTTAAATACAGCAAAAACATTTTGGAGACTCTAAAATGTCTAAGACACTCTGGGAGAAAGTGAAGAGGCAGCGAATATAATTTCCAATACAGTCTGGGAAAATATGAAGGGTTCTAAAGCCAATGAAAAGTCATACTGCGAAGCAGAACACCAGATTTGTAGTCTTTTGCTTAAATCATAAAGTTCACACAGTTAACACATAAGACATTTATTCTTCAATTATTTAACACACGCAAAACTAATTCAGAACCCAACTTAACACTACTCTATACAACACAATTCCCTAACGCATAATATCTCACGCTGGACCTAAATGGTCCTTATATACTAACCCGCAAAATTCTCACCGCTTGTGAGAAACGACCAATGCCGGGCCAAAAATTGGGGGTGCCCCAAGTGACATTTCGTTTTCTTACTTCAACGTTGAATATTTTTTGGACATGTTTCATTTAAATATTATATTATAACTATTTCATTTGATTATTTGTAATGTTAAGGATATTTAATTTAATATAAATATACTTTTAATTTATTACTGTATTTTCGCGTAGAAAGTAATAAAAAGAAAACAAACTGATTAAGTTTTTATCTTACTTAAATTAAAAAGGAGTCCATTTTTAATATAGAAAACCAATGTGAGCAACAAAGAGTCCAGGTGGTAAAATTTTTACAAAAATCTGCAAATAAATACAATAAATTGCAACAGAAATTTCAGGAAAGTACTACTTTTTTCTATTATTAGTACAAATGTTTACTTTCTTTATATTTTTGTTGTATCCTAATTTTAAAATAATTTCAAATTAATAATTATATAATATTGCTTCAATCTAAGACATTCCATTTTTAAGCATTTAATAAAAAAAAAATTAAATAGATTTAAAGTGACTAATTTGAAATGGAAAGCCTTGAATCTTTTTAAATAAATAAAAAAAATTATATCAAAACCCAGAATCATCCCACACTCAAACCGAAAAATAATCATTTTTATCTCAACTTAGGAAAACACACATTTCAGTTCATATAGAGTGGACAAGAAAATGATACTTTTAATTTATTTTATACATTTTTCTGTATAAAAAATGGATGAAATCAGTTTTTTGTCCATGACATATAAATTATATATAACTTTTTCACCTGGGAGATCGTTATTTTATATTTATAGTCCGAGCGAATACACTCGAGACCCTAAATGCATTTTCAGATCTATTGACGTGCGACGTCATGTTTGCCGTGTTACACAACAGGTTTAGGTAGTTTAAACTACTTGTTGATATTTCGAACATTTTTGGAGGGTAGATCAAATGTGGAGAACATGGTGAAAATAGGGCTAAATAGTTTTGATTGTAAACATCAAATTCGATGCTTCCGAGGAACTAAGGACAAAGGCGTCACTCATCAATTAGTAGCGTATTATTCTCAACATTTTTTACCGAAAACGTTCTCGAAATTTTGCATTATGTGCTTTCGGCCGATACACGACATCGCTGTGAGAGAAGCTATTGCGTATCCGTCTTAACCTTCCTATCTCTTTCTCGCCTCGCAGCCTCCCCCCCCCCTCTCACTCTCTTGAATGTTTACCGGTAAGTGCGACAGCGCCGTCTACTTCATAGCGTTGAGTATTTCCGCCGCATTAACATCTCTCTCTAAACTTCTGTTATATTCTCATTTGGTTCAGTGTTTCAAGCTTTTCTGTGTCGGTGCTAGGGCTGTGTCCGATTCGAGAGAAGAAGGTCCTGAAGTGAAAATTTTAGATATTCGCCCCTCTCGCACAATGCATTCGAACGACGCTGCCGACAACATTATGACACCGAGAGTGAGGACGAGAGCATTCCCTAAGCAAAAAGACCCAGATTCAGCTGTCAAACTCAGCTCCAGAACCTGAAAAAACCAGATTAATTCCTTGACTGGGCTAGTTTCACAAGAAGCTCAAACCCGAGGCGACTCTCAAAGTTCATCGTCTACACATTTAGAGAGCGCCAGAGGCCTGCACTTCGGAGACCTGATATTTAATATTGATGAAAAGAGGGCTATACGAACAGCTAAGAAGGAGCACCGGGAGGCCCTTGATTCCTCACAACATTTCAATTCTCCGGTGTGGAGGGACTTAAGGTTTTGGATCGCTTCGGTTTTATCGCTTCTCCCGGTTTCACTGATCTAAAGATAAATGAAGAACTTTGTCACCCTTGACAGAAAAAAGGATTCTTTTTAGAGACTGACAGGGTCCTCGCCGGTTTGTATAATGTGTTTCTTGAGCATAAGGAACTTTTAAGATCGAGTCTACAATCCATCATCGAGGGGTCTTTCTCGAACAGAGACATCCTCAATCCTGATACACTATTCGACAGTTTTGCATCTCTCTTTGGTCCGGGATCTCAGATCCGGAAAAACTTCGACCAGATCATACAACTGACTTGTGGCGAGAGAGCGCAGTGCATAGAGACCAGAAGAGAGCATATTCTTTCCGAGCTACAGAATAAGAACGCTCAGATGGCTCTTCGAAAACTTTCTTCCAGTTCCGAATACCTTTTTAATAACAGTGATCTCTCTGCTGTAATCCAATCTTTAGGTGTCTCTCAAAATTGGTTAAACACACGAGCTTACGTAACCTCAAAAAAGAGTTATAAAGGAGACGTTGGTCCTCGCAACTCATTCTCTTCCCGAGTGGCTCAAACTTCAGCGGGATCATAGCTGTCTTCTAGATCTAATTTCGATTCCCGCCGGAACAGTGCAAACACTAAAGGCGCACTCCAAAGGCCGCAGTCTAAGCCTAAACCTTCTGGCTCCTTTTTCCAGAAACATGGGAGCATCGCTAAACTTTCTGACGCTTATCTCTGGCTTCCGAATCCCCTTAATCTCGAGACCAAAGCTTCTGGCAAATTGGAAACGCTCCAGATTATCCACATATCTGTCTTCACAGATGTCTCAGAAAATAGAGGTCCTAAAGAAACAGAATGTAGTAGAGCTTCCACCACATCCAGGCCCAATCTTCATCTCGAAAATGTTCCGCCTACAGAAGAGCAGTGGAGGACTCAGGCCGATTTTCGACTTACAAGGCCTCAACAGACATGTCAAGATAAGCAAATTCCGAATTTTCTCTCACCTAAAGGTTCCATATTTCCTCCAATACGGAGACTGGATGACTCGCATCGACTTGTCCCTAGCCTTCCTCCACGTACCGACTCCCATCGATGACTCGTTCGTACCGTCTACCACAAGGAGCTGCTTCAGTGGACAAGCTTGCCCTTTGGCCTTTACACTGCCCCTTATATCTTCACAACCATTTCAAACTGGATTGCAGATGTTCTACGATCGCGAGGTATGAGGGTAGTCGCATACCTAGGCGACTTTTTGCTCGTCTCTCAAGACAGGAGCAAACTGAAGACACAGATACTCGAGGCAGTGGATCGGCTGGAGTTTCTAGGCTGGAAAATCAATCGGGACAAATGCGTTCTGAACTCTGGTCAGAAGATCGAATTCCTGGGCATTCTTTGGAATATCAGAGACGACCTCACGAACCTCCCGCAAAAGAAGGCCTGAAGACTTTGGTCCTATCCCAAAGGTTCATCTCCCAAGGACACTGCTCATTTAAGGATCTTCAATGCCTACTGGGTCAGCTAAATGTGGTCAATTTCGTCGTACACAGAGGGCGACTTGGTTGCCGCCACCTTCAAAGGTTCTTAAATAAATTCGGACAACACAGACCACGGCGGAAGCTCGTAGTATCTCCTCAGATGATACAGGAGCTGACTTGGTGCCAGACAGCCATGTTGTCTTCTGTTCCTTTACACAAAGCTCCCATAACGTAGTTTCTCACGACCGACGCTGCAGATACAAGTTGGGGAGCCCAGCTCGACGGTCACCACATTTCCGGACCATTGTCTGAGTCCCAGGAGAGCTGGCATTCCAACAAAAAATAGATGTTCGCAGTTCACGCCGCTATAGAAACGATGTCTCCTCCAGAAAGAAGGAGGCACAAGGTCCCTCCAACTCCTGGGCCTAACCTATCAACTTCTCAACACTCTGGACAGAAACAACATAACCCTCTCTGCGGTGTACCTACCAGGAAAGTACAACGGTATTTAGGACCGACTATCGAGGGGAAAACCCCTCCCAGAGTGGCTTCTGCTACCCCGTGCAAAGAAGAGGATCCTCGCCGAACGGGGCTGCCATCAAGGTCATCAATAGTCAAGTAATACGTATTGCGAGACTGCAACGATCGACACGCCTTATTTATAGACGCCTTCAGTCAGCTTTGGAACTGCAAGCGCGGATGGCCATTCCCACCACCCTGCTTCATACACAAAGTCCTCGCTCACCTCAGTTAATGCGAAGGACAATTCCTCCTGAAAGCGCCCAAGTGGGAACAGACCTTCTGGACATCCGATTTATTGAGCAGGAGCAAGGAACCGCCACTAACGATTCAGAACCTAGAGAGCTCCCTGATCGACGCAGCCACGAACCAGCCTCCTCAGCAAGTGGAACTCAACAAATGGACCAAGAATTGATCCAAAACTGTTAGAGACATTCAATCCTCGAGACCTACAAGGCTCCGATCCGAAGATGGCTTCACTGTTCCGAGAAGATAGGGGTCAACCCAAAATCTTCCAAGGTTTTCGCTGGTGGACCTGCCGCAGACGGATCTACTGACTTCTTAGTTCGACAAACACCAAGGCTATTTCGATCACTAGGCCTCGTGAGATCAAATCCCCTATCTGGGATGCTTGGGTTCTCCTCAACTGGCTAAATAAACCTACAGGTACCTAATCTTTCTTCGAGACTTCCAGACGGACGCCAGCCCTACTCCTATTAGCTTCTTGACGATGAGTTCACGACCTGACACTTTTAAACATAAAGAATCGAGAAGATAAGATATTCATGTGGCAATGTCCTATCACACGGATCAGGGCAAAGCTTAAAACTTCCGACGAACGAAGAAAAGATTCCAACGTCGCTGCTCTATTCATAACCATATATGGAGTCGTTAAACCTGCATCTAGAACTGTCATTGCTAATTAGATCAGATCAGTCCTCAAGGAAGCCGGAATAGACGCCTCGCCAGGAAGCATTCGTTCAGCGATAGCCTCACGAAGTTGGCTAGACGACCTCCCTGTCCAGGACATTCTGCATCGTGGTAACTAAAGATGCTCCGAAACCTTTAGGAAAAAATTATTACCGTGAAGTTTCAGGTAACAACCAGTTCGATCCTAGTTTATGTTTTTCGAAGTTTACTCCTATTTAAAGAAATGCTGGAGATTAGTCTAAGAATTATGAGTTAATGTTTACGAATCGCCTCAGTTAAGGTCAAGTTTAATATTTCTTCTTCTTTAGTTTTTTGCGTTATGGTTTACCCTTCTTGTTGAACAATGTAGAATTCCATCAATAGACAATAAAAAAAATATATCAAAGGCTTTGTACGAAACTAATCAACCCCTTTAAATCATCACATAGCATTGAGTTCACCAGTAGATAACAAACGTGTCACTCATAGGGATATCGTGTATCGGCCGAAAGCATATACTGCTAGCGTTTTGAATTACAACAAAACGCGTATTATGCGCCAGAAGCCGATACACGGCATCCCACTAAAGGGTCTTACTGGATGAGAGCCGCTGTGAAGTAGACGGCGCTGCCGCACTTACCGGCGTAGGGTCTTAGTACCCCCACTGCGCTACTCTGCAGAGTGGAACTAGCGAGCGAGTCTCGCATCTATATACACGACCCGTGGTCGGGTGAGGCGAGGCACGCGAGTCGAGAGTACACTCTCTAGCAGGCTCGGTCAACTCCTGTAGTGAGAAATGGCGAATTTTCAGAACTTCGGCGCGAGGCATGAGAGGCAATGAGGGGTGCCAAATTAGTTGGGTTGCCCATCGCAGATGGCACTGAGCCGCGACAACGAGGTGGAAAGGGCGCGTGCGCGATAATTTGAACTTATTTGTTGTTATGTCATGGTGTCACATAGTGTAGACACGTGAATTAAAAAATCATAAAAAGTTTCGTTAGAATGGATCCAAAAAATTGTGCAGTGAGTGACTGTGTTGTGAAACAATAGAAAGAAGGAAGTGATAGGGCACAAGTTTCCATCGCGACGAAGTATAGGCCTGCAGTGGGTGGAGGCTACCCTGTAGCCTTGCAAAATTTATCGTATGAGACCATAACCTCCAAACGTTCAAAAACATTTCTGTATTTATTTCATTTCACTGAAAATAAAGGCAAAATGGAGTTAATGAGAAACAAGAAATGAGAAATAGGATGCTAATTATCTTTAATTTCTCATTTTGCGTTTCTTATTTGCTTCATTTTGTCTTTATTCTTCCTTTTTTCGTAAATTACTTTAGGATTTAATACATGTAAGGAAGGGGCATATACATACATAAGTACCAACACATATGCACTGTTATAGTTGGGATGCCCATCGCAGATGGCGCTGAATATTGCCATTTTTCACTACAGGAGTTGAACGAGCCTGCTCTCTAGCATTACTAATTCTTATCCAGACCAAGTCGGCCTCCGGCCATGTTGGGCCTCCGTAACGTATTCGTATTCTAGTGCGTGCAATGTACTTCTTGCAGTATTAAATAAGTTTGTTAGTTACATGGTTGCAACTTATTAACCTCTCAGTGCCGATGCGGTTGTAGGCCACACATAAAGAATCCAGCCTGCAAACTGGATCGATAATATTCACTTAAACCTAAAATTGGTGACCCCGTCGTGATGGCGTCGTTTCCAGCACATGGGCTACAAAATGTAATGCTGAAAAGGAGACCGTGCCAGAACTAGTAATAGACCTTTAAAAATATATACTGGAAGGAGCACTACCAATGTTGCCAAAATTTCTTAGCTAGGATTCTTTTTGGCATGGATTGCTGCGATCATTTTTGGATCAGGAGATCTTTGTTTGGCGGGAAGCACCGACATGGTGACTGTCCTTTCGATGTCCTTCAGGATTTTTCCTCATAACAGGACGCTTCAAAATTTTTCCAAATATAATTTCAACGGACTTTTCACCGAAACTTCTCTTCAGGTATAAGTTGAAAAAAATTTTCAACAAGATTTCTCTCCAGGTATCACTTGTATTTCCTAGTTTTGAAGGAAAAAAATTAATTTTTTCTTCTCGCGTTCGTAGAAGTGTACCGAATACGTATTAAAGCCACGCGACGAGGCATTTCCGTTTCATCTACGTATAAACGTGTAAATATTATAAAACGAAGAAATGTTAAGCTCGAGTGACAATTAGGAATTTTTAAATGTTTTATTCATTTATTGCACAATGACTCACGTGATACAAAGAATCTCTTACCGAAATTTTCAAGACTCCGTGGCATCTTTGCCTAAAATAAAATAAATCACATACGCGAATATCAAAAATTGTACGTTTAATTAAAGGTTAAGAAAGAATATTTTTAAATAAACATTAGCTCACACGCGTTAAATGAATTGTATTTCACCAAGTACCAAGCACCCTATTTGATTAATCTTGACTTATTTATTTGGAGGAATAAATAGCCTTGTTAATTTAATATTGTATAACCTTTCTTCTGTTGTTATTTTGCACGAATGTCACTATTTTACTCGAATTTTTAAAGACCGATAACTAATCA
>JAAAKG020148148.1:0-10316 GCA_010014905.2 Druon quercuslanigerum
AAGGAGACCAGGACCTTCCTCATTAAGTACTTCTGTGTCGTTTTGTTCATAGTTTGTTTATATGTAGTTTTGTTCGTGGTTTGTATTCAGTTTAAATACATTTTTGTATTTTTATATAGTTTGTATATACCTTTGTAAATATTTTATAAATAGTAGAGTAAGTGGGGTGTAGCGTAGATTGCCTCCCCGTGGTGCGCCCTGGGTAAAACTAAATAATCTACATTAATGATTTAATTTTGTGTCTAAAACGAGTAAATAGATACTTCAAAGGTATTTCTGTAACCGTGGAGCTAATTCAAAATAGCCATTCCACTGAAAAACCTCAAAAATCCTCATTGCTTCTTGTTTCTCAATGAAAGTAGGTCCTGCTTCAAGGTCAGGCCCAGGACCTAGATCAAGGGTTCTGACATATATTCAACTTCATATATTTGGGCAATTTTTGGTAAAGTTTGATGGCCTGCGTTAATTAAGAACAGGTTGAAATACAAGGGACTCTGGTCAAGTACGTGAATTCCCATGTAAATCTTTAATCTAAAGTGACGATTATCTTGAGATTTATTAGCTCTTTCAAAAAACTGTGTCACAGAGTTATGAGGCACACTAAGAACATTAATGTCACGCAGTATCAAGCAGATCGGTTCGGGTCTAAAAAACGGCCTTATTGACACCCCTCCTTTAAGCTTATTTGGTGAATGCTTAGGTGTAGTGTAAAGACCATGAAGTTTGCCATTGATTTATCATGGACAAAAGTAAGATTTTTGTACACATAATATCTAAACGATATAATATTTCACCAATAATTCTGTATTGCAGTGTGCTGTTTAAAATTAGTCAGCTAATAAAAATAAGTTATACATATTGTGGGTGACTGATTAGTCCACACAGGAATACCCAGATGTGATCAATTGTAATTTTACATAAGATTTTGCTTTATTAACGCGTTTAGCAATTCTGTTCTCATAAATAATAATGATTCGGTAAGTTAAGAATGCACATTCACCTGATAACTCATTTTTGAAGGGTTTCTACAATTTTCAATTGTTTAAACATTTCCTTATCCAGTAAGTTAATAAATAAACTTATTTTTTAGACATTATGTGTTCTTCAATTAATTACAGACTTACTCTTACCTCTATTTAGTTTTATCTAGAAAAAAAGAAATGTATACGCAAAGTGAAATTGTTTGAACAATTGAAAATCAGTTATAAGATGACTGAGTATTAGAGAGATTCAAAATTTTTTGTATTGTGTTTTTATGGGGACAACCCAGAAATTTGTTCGAATCCACAGAAAATAAATGCATTTATATTATTTTAAAGAAAATGATATTTAGAGATGCCGCAAGCCCCATGCAGTTTAACACGTGTTTCGCGGTTATTCTCGTTATTTTCGTTGGTTATCACGCTTGGCGCTCGATAATGCATTTACCTCACGCTACGCGTTCGATCTTTGTATATTCCCCACACTTGTGCACAGACTTTTTAAAAGTAAAGGTCGACGCATCGAGAGCAGTAATTTGGTGATTGTGAATTCTCTTTTTTTGAAAGCTCCTTCGGCTTTACCGAACATCATTTCCATAAATGTATATTATACAATTCATAAAGGCAATTGGTATTAAAATATACCTAGTTTAATTATGTCGTGTGAAGCAACGCGCATTCTTTTAAAAAAATCTTTTGTTATTGAAAAATTTAATTTTTGGATTTTCCATTATTTTTCATCCTGTACAAATTTGAATTTTTTTGTCTTTAAGAAAAGTCAAAATGTTGTTTTTGTAATCTTGTAGGGCATTCAAAAAGCAACATTTTTATTCTTGTGCCTTTTTTGTATCGTGCGTTTTTTGTTTTAAAATGTTTCTTTTCGTGTGTTTTTTGAAGTTGTGTAAATGCAATAATAATAATAATAATAATAACTCTGATAATTTTTGTAAAAAAAAGTAATTAGGACAAATTTTTCGTCTTTTTGAATACTATAAATATCCGTACACAGATATACATACATACGTACATAAATACAGATGGACACACAGCCAGCCGTACAGATTACATTCTTAAAAACTTGTTTTTCGCATTCTGGGGTTCTCAAAACGTGGATATTTAACAAAAACTGGGTAAGTCAAATTTTACACAAATCTAATACCTTCTCTCATGAGAATGTAAAAATAACTTAATTTGTCACGAATAATTTTTTGATATTTCTATTTATGGTTTTCATTGTAAAGAGTAGCATTTACTGCATACAAAAACTAAATGTTTTGAAACCCCCGACACGAAACGAAAAAAAAATTAAAACACAAAAGTAGTAATAAGAATGTGCCAATGCAGCGAGCAGCTTTTTTTTTTCTTCTCTTGACTTTTTTCAAATCGTGCGTTATTTAACTTAAAATGTTCATTTTCGTGTATTTTTTTAATTTTGCAAATGCTATAACTCTGGTTATTTTTGGTTTTCTTAAAAAAGTCATTACAATATATTGTTTGACTTTTTAAATACTATAAACATATTAATTAAACGTCGATAAAGTACTTCACGCTATTCAATTTTTTTAGGTCAGTGAAAGAGAATATAAAGACGGATGCACAACATTAAAAATTGCCAGTTGCGGCTTTTTGGGACGACTAAAAGTAAATTTCAATTTAAAATTATAAAATTAAAGACATGGGATCTAACGTAGCAGTTACCGTTACAGCTGAAAGATTATTGCGATTTCAATAGAAGCTTATTTAGTTTTGTATAATGGTACCTACTCCCGGTGAAATTCCGCCTTCCTTTTTCACAAACTGTTAACTCTATATATTTTTAGTTTATTTTGAACTATTTCGCTCCGGGACCACATGGTATCAAAACCTTTTGCTGTAAGAAGGTTTCTTTAAACAAACAACGCGGCTGAAAGAAAGACGATGACCTGATTTGAATACCCGAAAGCTTTCGATTTTCCCTTCCATAGACTTATTATCTTTCTTTTGGAAACCATAAAGATTCATCCACACATCGTGCGGTGCATACAGAATAGATTGATTACGCTTTAAAAACCAAATTTACGAACAAAGTCACTTGCGGGAGTAGCGTTATTCAGGGTGGCACCATGAGCCCTCTCCTCTTCTACCTTACATTATTGTCACTATTCTTTGAACTTCGACATTCCTAAGAGTACTTCTGCGGAAAACGCGGATATCAGAAGCCGCAGGTTGCGCATATTTCTTATATGGACGATATCAAGATCGATGCTAAAAACCAATCTAGCTCTAGGCAATGTCAAAGACTATGCTCGGTAGATTGGAGTGTAGTTTGGCTCAGAAAAATGCGCCAAAGTTAATTTGAAACGAAGTAATCTTGATGGAATTTCCAAATACCCGGATCTCTTTGACAGAAGCGCTATACGATTCCTTGCCTCTGGCGAGCCATATACATACCTGGGCGTGCCCGAAATCTGCATTAAAGACTTATTCATTCTATTCATTTGAAGTGGTTCCGTGGAGAAAGGGCGCGCTCAGATTTTTCAATATCGGGTGATATAAGGTTCTGCATATGGAAATGAGTGCAGCGAATATAGGAACAAATAGAATTAACCAAACATGGTCCATTTCGAGTATTCATTGCTGAAGTCCCGAATAAAGAAAACACAGGAGAAAAACTTTTGAGAACAGCTTCAAGTTAGAAAATGGTGTAATTTCAAATCTAGCATACCGTCGCTACAGTTTTCGTCAAGGCAATCGTGATGCTAGCAGTGGAGCCCATCATGCGCACCTCGAATACCTAGGACACATATAGTACTATGTTTAACTGCCCTGTTACGACTCCACCAAACACTCTTAGGGAAATAAAGGCGATTATGGAAAATGAGAAGTACCGCATATAGTCGTTTAGTCTGACGTTCTGAGATATTTATATTTCATTAGCCAGTTTCACTAATTTGTTTTTTTATCAATTAATTGTCTCTTAGAATATGAAATTGAATAAATTAAACATTCTCATTTAAAAGACTCAGAAAGTAAGACTACTTATAAGGGGCCGCACTTTTATTATGAAACGAATTATTTGCAATCTCCACGAGCTCTCTCTTTCTTGAGTAACAGGCTCTAAGAAAATAGGTTTTATCCTCCCACCCTCTTACTGTAAGAAAGCACTCCGCACATATCTATGGAAAATATGGTATCGGTCAAATCAGCTAAAACTGTAGTTAAATCTAGTTTATAATATCCTGGTCAAATAAAGTTCTTAGACCCTGGGTCCAAAAAAACGCCAGGTCTCGAGATAGGAGGGACCAAATGTCACTTTCCGTGAACGTGAGAGGATTTCCACGGAACCTCGAAGACTGTATGGCATTATGCTCAGGGATCTCTGTTTGTTTTATATTTTGTATTTTGGGACCCCCTGCACAATAATATCTATGTCTACAGGTCGACGAAAGGATACTTTTCCGTTTGTCTTGCATCGTATGTCGCTTTTCGTACAGATGAGAACAGTTACAGCGACCACTGATGACTGTTTGGTACCACGCTGAAGTATTATGCCGAACTCACTGTCCCTTGGATATTTTTTACTTTGGAACCGCCTGAACAATAATATATATGTCCAAAGATCGAAGAAAGTATAATTTTCCGTCAGTGTTGCATCGTATGTCGCTTTTCCAGCATATGAGAAGAGTTATAGCGACCACAGAGGAATGTTTGGCCCACGCTTAGGGATCATGTCGAACTTGCTGTATTTTTGATATTTTGTAGCTTAGGACCTCTTGATCGATAATATTTATGTAAATTCCAACTCTCTGTCGATCCAATTAATGAATGCAATCTGGGTAATCATGACAATATCAACACGATATCAATGCAATACCAGAGTATTATCCACCCAGCTAAGGCAAGGTTAAAGAATGATCAGGTTAATAATAGCAATATTCTGGTATTATTAAGATAGTCATAAACAATAATAATTTGTTTTAATAATTATTGTTGTTAAATCTAATTAATTATTAAGGCACGGCTAATGAAAAATAGAAAAAAACTTGTCAATTGCATCAATCCTATTAAAAATTGGACACAAAGCCAGAAATTTTAGGTAAAACAACATCTTTCTAGCATTATTTAAATATAATATTATAATTAATAATAATAATTTGTTTAAAAAATTAATTCTCTTGACTTTAATTAATTACATAATAATAATAAATTGTTGAAACAATCACTTAAGATAACATTGATAAAGTATAACTTTCCTCTGATTGAAAATTGGACAAGTGGAAAATTTTTGAAAAAAAGCGTCTTTCTAATTCCATTCTATCAGAAAATGGCTAGAAACAATAATAAATTGTTAAAACAATTTACGTGAACATCTAATTATCAGTGTAAAATGGTCGTTTACAAAAACTTCTTTTTTGTTATGAAAAATACGTGTTAAATTTTGTGGGGCTTGCGGCACCTCTAAATATCGTTTCTTTCAATACAAAAAATAATGCATTTATTTTTGTGTAGATTTAAACAAATTTCTGGCAGATGCCCATCAAAATTCGGAGAAAAATTTTTGGAGAGAAGATAAAGCTCAGTAGAATTATTTAAATTTGGAAACCAGGTTACAGAAGGGATCTACTGCGAAAGAAAGAAGGAAAAAATACATTGCAGCATTTTAGAATACGGAGATGTACTGTGGGACCACACATAAGAAGGATGTAAAAGAATACTTGGAAAGAAAGAAAGATTGCAAGAGAATGTGGTAAAGATTGTAAATAACTGTAAATTGAAAATGTCTTCAAAATGGATAATTGTTAAAAATTTAATTATTCAAACACAGACACATTCCTTTAAGGTTATGTGACGAGTGTGTCACGTGATCAGATTCCTACCTTACCGCTGCTTTTGTTATTTCCTAACTCATTTTGACACAAAGCGCTACATCGAGTTAAACATGTTAGAGAATAATTCGGAAGCACTACAAAAGGTTAGTCTGGTCCTAAATTTTAATAATTATGATAAAAGCAATAAAAATTATTCACAAAAACCAAAAATCACATTCTTAGTACTTCGTAATTAGTGTACTAAATTTTCAACTTGAAGTGATGCTTCATGTGCTTCGTAAAATCTGTTGATTTGGCGGGCAGGACCTACTGGTATATCACGGACTTCATTTGGGGCCAGTGCAGAAACTTTGCCGCTGGCAATGGTTATGCTCGCCCGTCCTGTATAGTGATTAATAGTTGAATATATTCCGACAAGAACATTAAAATTCTTTAAGATTGCAAAAATTTCGCCACTGGATGTTACTAATACAATTTGTTCTTCGGTTGGCAAAGGTGCATACGTATTCTTTCCTATTCTCATTCGAAGTTCCGTATTCGTAGGGAAAGTATATCTTTGAAGTTCGAATATCCGAAGCGGATTTTTGCGGGAAACAAGCCAAATGAATCTAATATTTTCGAGTCCACATCCAAGTCCATTAGAAGAAGGAAGCAAAATAGAAGAGGCAACAGTTTTGGAAGAAAGATTCAGCCTAGTAGGAATGGACCTGGTCCTGCGATGAAAAGAAGACTCTGCGTGGAAAGGAAGAATCACTGAAGGACGAGGCGTGTCAGAATGAAGAATCTTCTCAGGAGAATGTCTTTTAGAAGAAGAAGAAGAAAAATTTCGCAGACGACGATTAACAGGAATAGGAGCGCCATTAGGCAAACAATCGAACTGTGTACTTAATTCTGCAACAAGAAAGAGATAATAAAGAGGTCATGCGCTTTTATGCGCCATTTCGGAGGTACAAGTTTATTTAAAATTCTACAGATGTACTGTATTTCTGTATACAATTTTTAAGTAATATAAAGCTATTAAAATTATTAAGTCAACAATTATTAGGTTTCAAAATCTCAAGATTTCTATCTATCCCCCCCCCCTAGCTTGGTTCGAATCCGTAAAAAGGTCTTCTCGAAATTTGATCTGAGCCTGTTAATATGAAGAAGTCGCGCAAAGATAATGAAGCTTCCCGTTGATTTATCACGGGGAAAATTGCAGATGTGACGAATTTTAATTTTTCGCAAAATTCAATTTATTAACGTTTTTTGAAATTCTTTATGCATAAATAATAATTAATCGGTAATTTAAAAATACTCAGTCACCTGATTAATAATTTTTTGTTCTTTAAACAATGTTTATTTTTATAAAAATTTATTTGGCAGGTGATTTTAATATTTAAGGTACTAATTTTGATTTAAGAGTAGTCATAAATTTTTAGATAAATTTAATTTCTTTAAGTATTGCATTCTTTAAATATGATATAATATAAATGAAATTATAAAATCATTCGAATAAATAATGTTTTTGCTATCACTGAATACATAACTCATCAAGTCTTACCTGAATTTAAAGAGGATTGAATTTTTATCAAGAGAGAATTTTTGAAAAAATTTAAATGGTTTTTTTACGATTAGAACAAAAATTGTGATTCCTTTCAAAACACTTTTCACTATTATTTTTTCTTATAGCTTCTATCGTTTATATTTATATTTTCCGAAACCTCGTGTCTAACTATACGTCCTATCAAAAAATGATTGATAACAAAATTTTAGAGGTGAATTCACAAATTGAATAACGTGGGATCTAAAGTGGCAGTTACAGTTACAGCTGATACATTATCGCGAGCGTATCGTACCTCAACTACAAAGCGGCGAAGGAAGCTGCTCAAACGTTTGGCGTTGACTTCAATATCAGGACAGGGGAAAAATTTAAGTGAACAGCCCCTATAGTTTAAGTCAATGAATTTCCAATGCCAGCTGCATAGCGTGTCATACAGACCCGAGCACCTAGGACACATACCATCTATAAAAGTTGTCAAAATGACGTGTGAATGACGTGCATCCAAAGGAACAAAGCGGCACTAAAAGTGCATTATTACCAACTCATATTTCTCCCTGACCTGAAGAAACAAACCATATGCCTAATCGTACTTTCGGAGGTGGGATCCGCTAGCACATCCACAAAGGAATTTCAATATTTTCTAAGTGCCATAATTTTGGGCTTCTTTTGGGCTTTTTGTGGGTCCCGATGCTAATTTTTGGGCTCTTTTAGTTTTCTTAAAAAACCGACTTATGTATAGAAAGAATAATTTGGCAACTTTTAATTGTTTAAATCAAATATAATGTGTTTAATGAAATAATTTTACAAAAATACTTTTAAAATCGTAATTTTTTTATGTTTTCCTTCTTATTTAATGTTTTTATTCATCGAACAGAAACAAATATAATTTATTAATATTGGCGAGCAAAAATTAGCTAAAACATGCAGTATGTTTTCTTGCACTTACTTCACATCTTTTTCTTTGGGTATTTCTTTCCATATTTTTATAGGGTTTGGGTTAATAATTTGAAACAATTTGTGAGTATTTTGGGACGATTGAAAATAGCACGACCTTCTGATATTTGTACACTCCAAAATTCTGCCCTGTTAATTTTTCCAATTTTTCTAATTTTCTGTAGTGGAGGTGTTGGCGGAGAGGACCTCCACCGAAAAGTCCGATTTTCTAAGAAAACTAAGAGAGCCCAAAAATCGGTATTGGTACCCAATAAGAGCCGAATTGCATGTTAATGGTAGTAGGAGAGAGTATGCAGTGACAGGTGGTGAGAAGTTTTTGCGAATTTTGTGAGGAAGGTGTGAGTAGAGTGTGAGGGTGGACGGCTAGAAGGTGACTAGAGTTTCGAGGGGTGCATTGGTGTGTTAAAAACTAATTTTCATTGTAGTTGTGGGGTAGTATTTAGCTAATTAGGGAAAATGAGTTTAGATTGGCAAGGAGCTAGGTAGTTTTGTCGTCGGAAGTTTGGTTCTTCATTGTAGGCAAGGGTGCTTCTGTTAGTGCGGAGGGATGTTATTGGAGAGTAAAGGGTGTCTGTAGGGGCTTTGAGGGAGGAAATAGTGCTAAAAAAGAAAAATTTTGGGGCAGTCAGAGAAAACGGCCTTGAGAGACATCTGTTGGCTGCAGTATGTACTTCTTTGCATGGATAGGTCACAGTTAGCGACGGAAGAGCGGGAGGTGGGCAGTGAGAGTACTGTCAGTGCATGTAGTGAACTCGAAGGGGACAAAATTTCCAGCAAGCCACGACGGCTAGCGGAGCGTGGTCCGGTGTCGAGTGGCGCATCAGAGAGAGGGAAAGATCGGAACAAAGGAAACGCCAAAGCAAGGGAGAAAGCATCTAGCGCGAATGAATGAATGAAAACAGAGAATACGATTTTAGGGGTGCTAATAGGCGAGGTCACAAGGTTGAGGGAAGACGTAAGGGGGGCGATGGAGCAGATGAAACGTATGCGGGAGGACTTGAGGGTAAGAGATGAGAGATGGGAAAAGGAGGTAAAAGAGCTGAGGGAGCAAGTAGAAGGATTGCAGAGAGAAGTGGCGTCCGTAAAGAAGGAAAAAGATGATAAAATTAAGCAACTGGAAGAAGAGATTAGAGAGTGGGAGAGGCGGGAAGGGCTGACAGGGAGGAGGGCGAGAAGCAAGGTATTTAGGAGAGGGTAGAGAACATAATAGAAGAGAAAGTGGGAGAGCCTAGGAATGAAAGGGAGGAGAGAGCGGACCGGGAATGAATAAGGGCAATGGATTTATTGATGGAGAGGAGAGAAAAAGCAGATAGGAGAAACAATATTGTAATTAGAGGATTAAATTTAAAGAGTGGGGAAGAAAGGGAGGGTGTATAAGCGTTGCTACAGAGCATAGGGTGTGTTACAGGCAAGATAGGGAAAGTTAAGAAGGAGGGAAGAAGGGAGAATAAAGTAGCGGCTGTGGAATTGGAGAGCTGGGAAAAAATTAAGGGCAATGATTAACAAAAATAGGATAAAGGACAAGGAGGTTTTCATCGATCAAGACTTGACGTGGAAGGAAAGGGATGCGCAGAGAACGCTAAGCCGCAGGGCTAGGAAGGAGAAAAGTTAAGGGAGAGTGGCAAAGGTAGGGTATCGGAGAATTAAAATAGAGGAGAAAAAGTGGGTATGGGATGATGAGAAGGGGGTTTTGAAGGAACTGAAGGGTGATTTGTTCCATAGGAAGTAAGGGGGTGGGAGTAAAGCAGGGCCAAGGAGTGGTAAAGGTGATGTATTGGAACGTAGCAGGAGTGAAAAATAAAGATGTAGATTTCTGGAATTGCATCCAGGAATTTGATGTGGTGGGATTGAGAGAGACGTGGGTAGAGAGAAAGGAATGGATGAATGGATAGTGTAGAGCAAAAGCTGCCAAGTTGGAGGCTACAGGAGGCTGTCTGAGTGAAGAGGCAAGGTAGGCCGAGTAGGGGAATTATAACAGGGGTTAGGGATGGATTAGAAGAAGAAGGCCATAGAGAGGGAGAGGCAGAGGGA
>JAAAKG020148149.1:0-10316 GCA_010014905.2 Druon quercuslanigerum
GAATTTATTTTGGTATGATACTTATGATTTTCGGTTTTTATTCAATTTAATTTGGGTTTTTCTTTTGCCATTATTTATATTAGTCAGTGAATATCTGTGTATCGGCTATCATATTAAGTAAGTTAATAGATACGCAAGAGATTCGTATCACAATTTCAAAGCTTTAACTACTTGAATTATTGAAATTATATATTCAACTAAACTTCGAAAATGTTATTAAATTAAAGACCCACCTTTTTGATCTATTTCCATTATATAATAATTTTTTAATAATAATGAGCCAAGATAAATAAATTGAAGTAGTTACATAAGCATACATTTCAGTTCAATTTGTTTGAAAATAGCAAAAAATTATGCAGTAAAGCATCATGGAACCACAAAAACTCTAATATGGATCTAAAAAATTTACATTCTGAGGATGTGTAAAAATAATGATTGATAAAATGTGTTTTTTGCTTGATCAATCTAAATTGCAGCACTGCTAAGATAGGTTTAAAAATTTATTTATCAGGTTTGTCTGAAGCTTGCTGTCAATGATTACTCCATTAGTAGAAATAGAGTTTTTATGAATTCAAGGAAATGGAACATCCATGTCATAGGTCGTCAAGCTATCTCAAATTATAAAAGCCAATATTTTATTGAAGTTATCTTTTGATCTGAATAAAGTAATGTGCTGGTATCGATAGACAGCTTATATTTTTTTTCGTCTTCGCTTTGCAATTTCGGTACACATTTCACCACAGCCATCATGTTGGGTAAATATACACGCAAGAGATTCATTACAGAATTCCAAGGCGTTTACTTATTTATTACGAGAATTTTAAGAATATTCTCATCTTTAAAGAATTTGAAATCAGAATTTTTTATTTCGAATTATATAAAGCATAAGCGATTTTTACACATTACTCCTCTTAAAAGTGCGATTTAGTATGCAGAAAAAAGAATATGCTAAATCGTGCTTGAAGATAAAAAATTTATAATTATTTATTCGAATTTTTTGATGGAAAAGAATATTTAAACCTAAAAAATGCAAAAAATGCTGTGATTCCGGACCGGCAGGGGATACTCTTTGAAGGCTGGTGACCTTCACAGTATAAAAACATCAACTCAAGACGACCCTCTCGGTTCCGGTTCTCCCTTCCACCTCTAAACCCGTCCTTGTAAACTGAATTTTGGTGATACGGATGTTATAAATACAATTTCCACCATATGACGAATTACTACCAAACTTGAACATGATTTCGACTCGCAAAATAATCTTATTGCATAAAGTTGAAAGTTGGACGTAAAATCTAAATAATTAATAATAAAAAAAAAAAATAGCCCCGGAAGGGATTGGAACTTTAATTGAAAAGAGGAATCGAGACGGTAGGTCAAGTTCGCCTGTTACAAAGAAAAATGTATGCGAAGGTAGGACATAGAAAACGGGATGTTGAAAGGCGAATTTGAAATATAGTCAGGAGTAGATAGTGAATCACATGGTAGGTAAGAAATAGGTAGGATATTGAATGAAAGAGCGAAGAAGCATCTCAAAGATCGTGATTTTGTATCTCCCAGTCTGATGTGGGCTGGAATGAAGGTAGGACACTTTAAATGACACATTAAATATTTGCGATCATGGTGAAAGAATAATTTTGCTAGGCGATATGAATGGATGAGTAGGCGTTGAAAATCAGGAAACAGTAATAGTACTAGGTAATTTTGAAGATCTAAAAACAAACTATAACGGAAATAAATAAGTTCGCTTATGCTTAGAAAGGGGTCTGTTCATTACAAATACTTGGTTTAAGCATAAAATGATCCACTTGCAAACCTGTTCTAAAGGAAATAGTGATAGTATAATTGACTTTCTGTTGCGAATGAAAGACTAAGAGGGCTAGTCGAAGCTATAAGGGTCATGAGGGGTCCTGAATGCAATACTGATCTCCAATACTGAAAATACTGACCATTCTGACAATACTGACTTTCTGATATCTAAAATTAACTTAGGCTGGAGGTGGAGAAGAAAGAGAACCAAGAAAACAAAACAAACGCGAATCAAAATTGAGAACCTACAGAAACCAGATGTGTGAATAGATTTCCAAAATAAGATAATCGAAAACATAGATAAGGCAACTTCGGAGGCGCTTATGAGAAATAAAGGTATAGAGGGCATATGGACTAAATTTTGGGGTAATCATTGTTAGATGTGCAATCAAAGTGTGTGGTGCCGCAGTTTTAAGAAGAATTTCTGGTGATGCATGGTGGAATGATGAAAGTCAGGCTGCCCAACAAGCAAAGAAAGAAGCGTACAGGAGAAGTTTGAACATGGCTGGTCTAAGCGATAAGGAAAGAAATAGACGCATAAATGATTAGAGACACAAAAGACGACTAATTAAGGAAAGTGAATATAAAATTAGCGGAGAAGAAGAGAATAAAATCCAAACCGACTTTGAAGGAAGCAAGGAAGTGCTTTATAAAGAAATAAAGGAAAATCAGAGTACAGTATTTTTATTTATCATAAGGGAAATGCTATGTGGTGTATACGGGATACTAGACACTTTGGTTGATCATTTTAGGGGACTATTCAGAGATAAAGCTATCAAGCTATCATAAAGCTACAATCGCGGACACCGCAACTGCGATGAAGAACACAATGCATTAGAAAACTCAATTGAGAAAGTATGTGTAACTGAGGTTAGGGATATAATAAAGAACTTGAAAAACAGCAAAGCTGTCATAGTAGATAGAACAAAGTGGGTTTCTGCCAGGAAGGTCATGTACGGATCAAATATTTAGTTAAAGGCAAATCCCAGAAAAAAGTTTGAGAATAGGAAAAAAGTTCTCTGTGTATTTGTTGACATAGAAAAAGCTTCTGACAATGTACACAGGAGTAACCTTTAGAAAGTGCTGAAATAATACTAAGTAAATAGATGGTAAATGGAGACAAGTGGCTAAGAATGGCTCTTTTCGACAAAGAAAATGTGGATCTCGAAACAGTTTTCAGCGTTTGCAGGTGAAAAGGTTGTGATGACAGAATAAATCGGAGACTTGCAAAGATTGTTGAATAAACTGAATGCAAGCATGAAGAGCATGGCCCTCAAAATTAACGTAAATAAAACAAAAACTATGGTTTTCGAAGAAAAAAGTGAGAAAACAATATGCAACATTGTACTAAATGATGAAAGAATTAAACAAGTTGATAAATTCGTATACCTTTGTAGCTTATTTACTAGAGACGGGTAGATAGATGAGTTAGTCAGACGCATAAAGGAAAGTGAGAAGGTTATTTGTAGAGCAGGCTCCCTTATCAGAAGTAAAAATATATCACATAAAGCTAAAATAGCAATATATAATTCTATATGTATACCGACTGTACTATACGGGAGCAAAACATGGACCTCCCAAGAAAAATATAAGAGTAAAATTAACGCGATTGTCATGAATTTCTTGCGCATAATATGCGAGAAAACTGTGATGGACAAAGTGTTCAACAAGAAAATTTCCAAAGAATGTGGTGCGGAAGAGAAACTATTTCACACATAGGAAATTAATCTGTTAAGATAGTTCGGGCATGTATAAAAAATAAAAGATGAACGACTAACTAAAGAGGTGTATCTAAGTAAAGCAAATGGCAGCGTGCCCAAAGACAGAGCGCAAAAAAGTGGTTAGAATGTATAAATGAGACCCTAGTTAGGAAAAATGCATGGAAGTGAAAGAAGCTAGACAAGTATGCCAGAACAGGAAAGTATAGCCGAAAAATAGTTAATACAAATAGTGTCAGAAAGTGAATGAGGCCTGAAACAAAATACCTCGGATACTAATGGACCAAAGTGGGAAACCTCACAGGACAACTTTTTGAGGATCTTCACATGGGGTGAGTGCTAAAGAGATTGATCAGCAACCTAGGTCGAAGCAGCGTTGCGAAATAAACGTGCTATAAAAATAAAAAAACACGAGAATTCTAGATCAATCTAAAAATTATATAGCCCCTTCTACACAGTACGGAAACGGCTTAATGGTGTAATAATAAATATTGAAACTGCTAAGAAGTCATACAATTATAGACCAGCCTCTTTTATCACTTTTCACTATATAAATATTCCTTTTAATATTAATGAGATGAATTGAATACATCGAAGTAGGTTTCTTCAAATAAATATAGGTTTGACTTGCTTTTGCTTGAAAATGGTCCCTATGTGTGATTCTTTAAGTCGACTGCTCTCTGCGGCGGGGAATTAAATTTGCCTGCCCAAAGAGAAAATGGGGTCAGACCTGGCCGTGGTGTTGATGCCTAAGGTCTACTCCGTTTAGCGTCGAACTGGAAGCCACAGCGAAGACATCCCTTGAAAAAAGAATCTAGAAGATTATTTTTTAGAGTTAAGAAAACTGGGTTTTGTATAAGGTTAGTGCAGAAAAATATACTTACGAAATACAATCAGACAATAGGAACTTTTGGAAGGGGCATTGCTGGGGCATTCAGAATGTACTGTGTACTGTGCAACTTCAGATACTTTCAGAGAAGGAAACTACATGTCTACTGGAAAATAAATCCAATGGCGATGGATGGAGGATGGCAACCCAGATAGTAACACAATCAAAAATTAGATGTGTCGTCCGCCGTTTTTACCCATTCAGGGATGCTGGGGAAGAAAGTATATTTCCGACAAATTCCCAGGAAAGTCTTCTACTATAAGGCTGAAACTTTCAGACTAATCTGCTAACAGATGGATCTGCTTTATATTATGCAGCAGCATCGTCAATTATTCTTTCCGCGTTTGCAACAGTAGCGCAAGGGATTCTTATATTGATAATAGAAAAAGATGAAGGAAAATGCAACACAGACATGCTCTTAAGATTGTTGATAATTAAAGCCCCGACCGTAGCCTAACTGTTCACCCAGATAAAACTGAATTCTTGATTTTTTCGAGACGCAGGAAACACCTAGTCTCGTGAACGCCAATTTTTGTGGAAAAAGCGTCGACTTCTCCACGTCAGCTAAGTATTGAAGATTCATCTTCGGCCATAAACTGACCGGGAAACTATGTATTGATGCAGTAGTCAAATGTCTAAAGCAGCATTTTGGACTCGCGGAGGTGTAGTTGGGAAAACACGGAGACTCAAAACAATGGAAGTATACTCAATATATGGAGTGATAATTATAGACAAATTATAACAAATGCCTAATTGAACTGTGTGCCAAGAACCCATTAGGCTACTATCAAGAAACAGCTGGGGAGCCAATAAAGTTTGTTTTTTCTGGCAATTAGTAGATCAATGATAACACCAATAGCGGTATTGGTGTCCATCTATCCATGTGGGGTTGCTGGTTCTCCATCGGGCGCCTCCCCAGGTTGCGGATAGGGGAACGCCTCCCAGATATGGGCGGTACCGGGGAAATGAAATACCCGGGGCGGACAAAAACCAGCTAGGGCAAGGAACCCTGAATGAAAACCAATGATGAGTGAGTATGTTTAAAACAGCATACCCCAAGGGAGTAGCAATCTCCCCACTGATTCCGATTGGGTTCCAGCCTCGGTGGTCAGTGCCGGTTCTATGGATTTTGGGAGGAACCAAACATACTTGGACAGGAGTGTCTGCGAGGAGCTTGGAGGTTCTTTGGACATCACATAAGAGGGGGTACGGAGTGACAAGTCACTCCTCCGAAGTTATTGGGATAGCTTTGAGTCGGTGACTAACAGAATGGACGCAAACACAGAGGAGCTGAAGGGGGTTATTGGTAAGCTTAAGAGTTTTAGTGACTTTAAGAGCAACATGTGGCTTCCAGTGCAGAAGGGAATACAAGAGGCGGTAAAAGTGCTAGCTAATATGGAGATCCACATGTCAACCGTAAGGATTGACGCTAGGTTTCTTCAATACGCTTACCAGGACATTATCACGGAAAGAGTGCAGGAGGTGAAAAAAAGGGCACGGCGCGGAGTTATGACCCGCAAAGGGGTTCAGACAACAGAAGAAGCCGGGAAGACACTCAATCCCACACGTGGGAAGAGACCGAGAGATCCCACATTGAGCTCCCCTGAGTCTTCTACGCCAAGGCCCAGTACGAAGAGGCTGAAGTCCCGGAACAACGTTCCGAAGACTTCAACCCCTAAACAAGAAGAAAGGAGAACGCCGCTCGAATCGGGAAATCTCGGTTCTTAGAAGAAGAAGAAAAAGAAGAAGAAGAAGAAGAGAGCTAGGCCTGAGGCGGTTTTTATAAAACCGGCCGAGGGTTCAAGGTACGCAGAGGTCCTGAGAGATCTAAAACAAAAGGTGCAAGCCGACACCCTTGGTGTTAACATCAGGGGTGTGAGGGAATCAGGAAAAAGGGAAGTATTGGTTGAAGTCGAAAATTCAGCGGATGGCAGGAAAATGTTCTCCGCTGCAGTAAGGAAAGCGGTCGGCGAAAAAGGCTGTGTTCGGGAGCTAGTCCCTCGTACTGAGGTAGAGGTACTGGATCTCGACACAACCACAGATGCGAGAGAGGTTGAAGAGGCTGTTAGAAAGCACTTCGGTGAGCAGCACAAGGAGAGATTAGGGTCAGTCTCACAAAAAGGGCCTTCAGAGAAACTCTGAAGGCCTTTGTTGAGCTGACCGAGGAAATAGCGTCGAAACTGGTAAGCGCGGGACATCTCGAGGTAGGGTGGGTGTCTTATCGCTGACACAAGAAAATTGAGGTCATCAGGTGCTACCGCTGCCTCGGCTTCGGCCATAGGGCAGCGAGCTGCACGGGACCAGATAGGCCTAATGGATGCTGGAGGTGCGGCAAAGAGAAGCACAAGTCTGCGGAGTGCTCCAGCACTCCCCAGTGCTTTCTCTGCGCCGCAAGAAATGAGAGACACCGGACTGACCATCTGCCGGGGTCAATGAAGTGTGGCTATCCCGTCGAGGAAGCCTCCAGAAGGACAAAAATGACAGAACTCGGCTGGTCCGACACGAAGCCCAGAAGAAAAGAAGTAGGAAATCAGAAGAAGCCTTCACAGGCCAAAGAACGGCACCCCCCTGAAGTAATGCGAAAGCGGTTCCGGGGGGGAATTATGCCAAGGAGAAAGGTTGGTGTTTTTTAGTAGTTCCCTTGGTGGCATTATTATAATGACAACAACTGATATTGTATGGCGTACAGTTATGCTCAAGGTATAACTGAATGTTATATATGTCAGGTCATTGTAGTGATGCGGCTAAGATCCCTACACTGCCGAGAAGTGCGGACCCTTCTCGGTGTGTTTTTGAACATTTTTCACCCTGCCCTCGTAAAAAAAAAATGGTGTCCATCTTAGGTATGCCACCACTGCAACTGCTGAAAAGGCAAAGTCTTCAGTAGAGGCATACCGAATGTTTTTAAGAGAGCGACATATAAATGCCTATCTCCTTGACTAGCAATGATTTAATAAAGAGAGTATTGTTTAGTGATGAGATCCTTTGCATTTACTCTAATAATATGCACATTCTAATAAAATGGAGGATTAACGTAATGAACAAAAGAAAAGCAATTTATGTACACCAGGAGGACTCGACCGATGTACGGATGAGTCTGAAGAATTAATGGGCTCCGGAGCTGGAGGACTTGGGTTGAAAGCTAGTGCAAAGAATAGAACCGCTCTAAAAAAATTCTCTACCGTATTTTAAGCTGAAATCTTGACCATTAGGAATTCACTAGGGTCTCCAAAAATCAAGTTACTTTAGTTGCTTTTCAAACAAAAGAGTTCACATCGAGACTTATCTAGAGTTGACTACAAGAGCTTCTTAAAGTGGCCGGTAAGAACTGGATCAACTTTACGTGAGTTCCTGGACATAAGAATATTGCAGGTAACGAGAAAGCAGGTATGTTTACAAATATTGGAACTTTAGAAGCCCTGAATGGACCTGAACCTTTGAAGCCATTTGAAATGCTCATTAACCATTGCCACTTAAAGAAGCCCCTGACTAACGTAAAGGTCAACAGTGACCCTCGATTTCGAAACTTCGGCTTCCGTAACGAAACAACGCATAACCTATTTTGCGACTATGATGTGCGAATAAGTCTCAATGTGAAGCATTTTAGCAATCATTTCTGTTAACCAGCTGATTTCGTAGACATCCTATATACGGCAATATATGCCTGTGTGCCAGTAACCGGCCCTATCAGAGAGGATAAGATTCAAGGGTACAGTACAATAGATTACATTAGATAAACTCAGTGATACGAGACTCCAGTGATTCTGCCCATTCGCAATAATAATAATAAACTGTAGTGTAATCTCTGTGGGTGTCCCAAAATACACATTGAGAAATAAAGGCAAAGGTATTATACTAATGATTAGGGATTCGAATCTTATATTATATATATATTTCTCGACGAGTTTAGAAGAAGCATTCGTTAAAAAAACTACTTTAATACTCGTTGATAAATACATATTAGATTTCATAGTATGAACATTTCAGGCCTCTCTATAGTTCAAATTACCTAAATCGAATTGGTGTGGCATCTGGCCAAATAAAAATACGTACATAACAGTTCAGAAATTAATGAAGAAACAATTTTGTGAAATGTTGATGTTTATCCTAATTATTGAATTTGCGTCAATGCGTCTAAAATTTTTTAATAGAGATAAATATTTTAATATCGATGCTCAATTATGCCCAATTATGCTTTAAAACATGTCCTCGATGTTTTGTTTTCATTCGGTGACACTACTATTATAAGAGAAGACTAAAAAACATTACATTCAAAATAAAAAAAATTTGTTCGAAAGATGACGCTTGAAATGTAGTTTTAAAAATATTTTATATTTAAAACGTAAATTGCTCAAATTTAAACTGAAAAAATCAGCCCGCAGCGCGGGCACATTCTCTTCGAACGTTCCGCTCGCGGCTCCTAAGCTAGAGCTCGCCTAAGTCGCGCACCTGTTTATGGAATGAAATGTTGCGACATTGCATTTGGGCTGAAAAGATCCGTTCGGCACCGCTGAAAAGGTACACCTAGGCGCAAGACTCCAGAGTTTGAATAGAAAAACTTAAAATGACATTTTCTTCAAATTCACTGCGGAGACTTAGCTGAAAATTACATATTTGCATTATTCGTGAAGTTTTCTTTTCAGCCTGAATAACGGATAATTGATAACAAATTTTACTATTATTCAACTCTTTATTACTAAACTTTGTTTCTCTATCTCTTGTTACAGATTTAAGTTTGCACTACGAAACCGGAAGCAGATCAGCTACTTTCGGATTGATAAAAAGTGCGCTGCTACTCCCCTGCAGGCATGAAGTCATCTGCGGGCTTTCAAAAAATGTTCATATTTTAATTTTCAAACGCTGTATCTGTATGTTAAATTTCACTTTTCATCTTTTTTGTTACTCTAAAAAAAAGTTGTATTTTTTTAATTTTCAAAAGGAAGTGAAAAACGGGTTTTGTCCAAAAAAAAACATTTTAATTCTGTTTATACTTCAGCTGATAGTTTGTCAGTTTCAGAATTTTTTACATGAAATTCTTATTAATTCTACTTTAGGCTGTTCTTTAACTGACATAGGAATTAGAATTCAAAAATTTGTGTTTAGAAGAATTTCTATAACTTTTTCGGACTCCAGGCAAAAGTTTGACTTTTAAGTATTCCAGCGTTTTGTTTATTGAGGGAACTATAAGCAGGCAAAAGCTTTTTATACAGAAAATTAGAAAAAAGTTATTATACAATATTTTAGAAAGATTCAGAACGAAATATTAAATAATTTTGGAACAGTAATGATTTTATTTTATGACAGCACTCAAGTTTTCGAGTTCACTAGTGACTCTTGAACTTAACCCTGAGCCACAGTATTTCGCTAGTGAGTGATCGATTTATTAGGTACATAGTAACTTATAGATTTAAATATCGATTACTCTTACGTTTGTAATGTTTACACCTACGCAACTGCCTATCTTTTGAGTGACGCATTAGTTTTCTATATATCCGATTTTTAAGCTTCTATTCTTATCCACTTTTTAGATAAATAAACAAGGATAACTTAATTAATTCCATTCTCGGTAAACAATTATTGTAGACGTGTTTAAAGAATATAAATAATTTATTTTGATACGATTATATTTAATCATGAAAACTTGTTGTCTGGTACAATTTGTTCATATAAGAAACGAAATATATTTACAAATTTATAGATTAGGTACTTATTGGCCGAAAGAAACCGTTTTACTTTCTAAGAATCTTTAAATTATACTGCTTGCTTGTATTAAATTTCTTGTCTGGTATAATTTGTTTTTTTGTAAGCAAATTATATATACAGGCGGAAAAATTATATATACTTTATTATATAGTGTGAAGTTTTATATACAATATTCATTTATTATATACAAAAGATGTATA
>JAAAKG020148151.1:0-10316 GCA_010014905.2 Druon quercuslanigerum
ATTAAGGGGCCGTACTTAAATTACGTATTTAATTTTCGGGTTTCTTCAGCCCCCCCCCCCCCCTTTAACAAGGGACCTTGAAAAAATTTCCAAAGGGGGCCCCCCCCCCCCCCCCGGAGCTGTTACGTAATTGAAGTACGGTCCCTAAGACGTTAATTATGTTTTATTATATATACGTTTAAATCTTCTCACCTGCAGCCCCTCTTTTCGCCACTTCTCCCCTCTCATAATTCCCCTCTCTTCACTCCCCCTACTGCCCATCCTGATTCTTCCCCGTCAACCCTCTCCCCACCATCAAACCATCATTTCCCTTCCTTTCTCATCATCACTCCCCTCACTTCCTTACTTCCCCCGAAGAAACTATAGGGGTTTCGGCCTGGGGCTACGAAACCCGAAAAATTGTATTATGGTACTGATATGCGCAAATATATATTAAAATAATATTTCCATGTTGAAAACGAGAATGTTCGCGAATTTTTGATTCAAAAGTTAAATACCAAATGAATTCATATTTGTGAGACTTTAAACTCTACTTTATATTTACATTTATTAGATTTTTTACTCTTCTAATTATAAAGTTTATGCTTCAGGTTTGCAATTTTTCATTTCTTAACATTCAGTATTAGAAAACTATCAATTCACTTCGTTTTTTTTAAAAATAATATAGGAAAGAAAAATTTTAATGTTACATTCTGGAACGAAAATCTGCCACACAGTCACTTTAAGTCATTTTTTTCTCCCAGTTCACTTTCCTTTGAATAAATTGACCCATTTTAAACATTTTAGCGTATTTCAAAAAATTCCAAAAAATTTTCCAAGTGCTTTAAAAAGCTTCATGTGATTCGAGATGATTTCAAATTATTTGAAATATTTTAGGGAACTCAAAAAGTTTCCAAGGAATTTTTTATCGACTTCAATACTTTGATGGGATTTTAAAGTATTTTCAATATTATTTTTAATATTTTAGGATGTTTTAAAAGATACCAAGAGATTTGAAGACCTTGAAAAAGTGTCAAATGGTTGAAAAATATTTCAAAGGATTTGCAATATTTGAGGGTATTTTAAAAATTTTCCATGGAATTTGAAATATATTTGAATAATTTTAAGGTATTCCAAATTTTTTAGAGTATTCAATGAAAATTATACGGAATTTTTAAGAGCATAACAAATTTTAAGGGATTAAAAAAATATCAAAGAGTTAAAAATTTGTGAGTGTATTTGAAAAGTTATGTTTAAAGAATTTCAAGGGATTTCTAAGGATTTGAACAAAAATTGTAAGCGTTTGTAAATTTTTTTTTGGTATTTTGCAACATATGGGTCAATTTTATAGGACTTATAAGGTTTTTAAATATTTCAAAAGATTCCAAGGTATTTTATAAGATTTTCGAGGATTTCTATGATTTTAAGAGTTTTTAAAAGCTCTCAAGGTATTTTAATAAATTTTTCTGGATTTTAGGAAATATCAGCATTTATAGAATTTGAATTTAATAGATTTGGAAATTATCATAAATTCTTTGTATTTTTCTTGAATTTGTTTAATATCCTTAAATTCTACTAAACTGAGTGGGTTATTCTTTAGTTTTTGTTTAATTTGTGTTGAAGTCTTTTAAGGATGTACACTACGTACAATCAATCTCAAAAGTTGCCTATCTTTAAAATGATTTATAAAATCGACAAAAAAAGATTTTTTATTAATTTCTGTAAATATTGATAGAGGCTTCTAAGCACACTTAAAAAAACAAGTCAGGTTGAAATTGTTTGTTTAACAATAGTTATTTAAAGGTTTAGTTTTTTCTTTCTCCTTAGGGAAAAGTTACAATTTTTATTTAATCATAATGATCATTAGGAATAAATAATAATTGTAATATTTCCCTAAAGAGAAAGCAAAATCTAAAAATCTAAATAACTACTGTTAAATAAATAATTTTAACCTGCTTTATTTTTTCTAAAGTACAGTTAGAATCTTTCTTCAAGATTTCCGGAAATCAAAAATAGATCTATTTTTTATTTATTTTATTAATCATTTGGAAGATTGGCTACTTTTTAGCTTGATTGTACGTAGTGTACATACTTAAACTCGTCTTGATTTTTTCCAAATTTTTAAATTGTTTTTAATTGACTTGAATTCTTTGTAATTCACCTAGCGATTTCATGAATTTCATAGATTTATTGTTATTATTGATGTAGATTTATTTCATTTATTTATTTAATAATTTTTTCATATATGTACATTTTTCATTTATCAGGGATAATAAAGAATTAGTCAGGGAACTTTGAAAGTAAAGTTTCACGGGCATCCTGGAATTAAAAAACGGTGTTTTAATTTATAAATTATTAATTATTAAATTAATTAAATTTATATTAAATTATTATTATGTTTTATTTTCAATTTTTGAAAAACATACGTACATACACTCACTCGTATACGCTCGCAAATACCCAATTTCTTATGTACTTTCCGACTTTGCAATATTCCATATAAAGCTCACTCCAGTTTATCTAAAATTGATTCCAATCTACTTAGGAAAGTCGAGTGAGAGATTAATGAATCATTATAAATTTTGTATTCCAGGAACATGCGAATTTCCATCAAGCTGGGAGGGGAAATGGTTCCAGTATGGCAGAGAGACACCTGTCATAGTGAACACGACAGTTTTAGGCGGAAGGTCCTGCATCGAGAGGAACAAAGATAGGAATGATATGTACATTGTTCACGAGCAGTAAGTTTTTTTATTTTCATCTAGTCAATATACCTAAAATTATATAAATTTCAATAACATAAATTATTACTATTATTGTTCTGTTAGGCTGGTCCATTTAAGTTCATTACCACTGCGGTAAAACCTAATATGCCTTTATTTAAAACCAAGGTGACACGGATCACCCTCCTTGCTAAAGTATCATCCAAGTCCTTTTAGCATGAGTTCATATACCAACCACTTCACTGGATGGTCCCTGTACACATTTTTCTTTTACCGCGGCTGCGTCCGACTTTATTAGATGTACTCTGACTTGCCTAGGAGATAGGAAAACTGAAGAACGTAGCGAATATAATACACAACACCTGGTCATACATCGCTGATGGTCACCCATCCGAGTGATATCCGCGCTCGAAATAGCTTAACATGCGGGCTCTTCCTGAGTCGAGATTCACCGCGCAGCTAATGCCGTCGGTGATCTAAAGTTTATTTTTTGTTTTCTTTTTTTTGTTGACGCGTAATTATATTCTCTTTGAGCGTTGATCAAATAGCAAAATTGATACCTTAATCGGCTTTCGCCAGGAGATTCTCAACGATTTGTGAGTTCGATTGAATTCTAGAGAGAACCAGCTCTTTCCTATTAAATCATCAAAATCGGGTTTATTCAAACCTATGATCTCTCTTAATGCTTCCACCGTGCCTCTCAAAATTGATACACAATTTTCCATCGTGAATTGCAGTTACCATTTACCATTTGCTAGAATTATTCCATTTCGAGGAATTAGTCGAGTAATTCCTAGCCAGACATGATGCTCGAAACTCACATACAGGGTTGTTAATGAAGGTCTATGGAATTCAGATACATTATCACAAACGTTAAAGATAGTATGTAGATGTTACAAATTTGCCAATTGATGATAAAAATTAATATTGGTAACAGATATGCCATTTTTGTTGTTGTTGAAAATTCCACTACTTAGTTGAAAGTTCAATTACTTTGTTTCAAATGAATTCTTTTGTTGAAAATTAATCTGTTTTAGTTGAGATTTTCGGATGAATTAAAACTATTTTATGAACTGTTTTTAATAAAAATAAGTATATATTTTAATTTTAATTTATATATCAACGTTATTAAATTCATCTTTTTGCTTCAACTTGAACTGCTTGGTTAAAAGTTGCTCTGCTTTGTTGAAAATAAATGTTGTTGATGAAAACTTATAATTTTAGTTGGAAATGTCTCTTTCGTTGAAAAATTAATTATTACGTTGAAAATTTGTATTTTTTTATAGAAAGTTCGTACTTTTTTGTAGAGAATTAATTTTATTGTTAAAAAATTCATCGATTTTGTTAAAAATTCCAACTATTTGAATCAAAATTAACTTTTTCTTTAAATAAATATGTATGGTGTTAATAATTAAAGTACATAATTTGCAAAACATTAATTTCTTTTGGTAATAATTTTATCGTTTTTGGTTCAAAATTCAACTTGTTAAAAATAATAAAAAAATAAACTTAAAATGTAAACAGTATTCGACATTTTTATTTTGAATGGAAAATGATTTTTTCCGTCACATTTTAGATTTCATTAACTGAATTTCCTAATTGAATTTTTAATTCGGCTTAAATTCACTCTAATTTAGATCAATTTCAATGGAACTTTAATTTCTAAAATAATTTTACTTTGGTGTAATACTCTAATATAAAATAATTGCTAAGGTTTCTTTTAGTTGAAGAATTGTTTCATACTTCCTTCAGAAAATGTCTTTTTACTAGAAGTTTGTGGATAATCGTAAAATATGTTTCATGCTCTACAAGGAGCTGTTTTATCTTCCGCGAATGGGCTCTTTGTCACCCAAATAAATTCATGATTTTTTTGAAATATTTCCTATTATTTTCCACCAATTCCAGATGCATATGATTTTTGTCGAGTAAAATAAAATAAATCTGTTTATTTTCCTGTGAAAAAGGATATTCTACACCTGCTGCATGATTTGCAACGGAAATTTGCGATTTTACTTTAAATACCGTGTTTTTACAAATTCCAAGCAGAATAAAAATTTATTTAATGCAACATATAATCAGAAATTAGAAATTAAAAAAAGGCTCAGGGTTGTTACATTTAAAAATAACTGGAAAATTGATCTAGTTTGAAGTAAAATTTAAGTCTCGATTTGCAAGTGAAGCGCAGGCAGATTTTTTATTGTGTAAATTTTTTCAATTTTTTAAAGTGTTTACAATTACTTTGATTTAAAATGAAAGCTTTTTAACCAGTGTCATCTGAAATAAAAAATAATTTTTTATATAAGACAACCTAGTATATATGTGCAAATATTTATGAATTTTCTAATATTAATTCATTTCATCCTTTCAGTGCCGAGAACTGTTATCGATGTATGATTATCAACGCCCAACATGACAACGTAATTCAATATCGAGAGGGTGAGTCAAATTTTTCGATATAATTTTTATGACTCTATCATATTATACATTAATGTTTTATGTTATAGATATAAGTTATTGGCACAATGTATATATAATTGCACAGTAAAAAAGATAATATTTTTCATTCAAAGAAGCATTATGAGAGGTAGTCTTTTCTATTTCCCCCCTTCTTTTTTTAAACTTTTTTAAGTAGCTGAAACCTCCGTACAGTGGATAGAAAAAATTTATAAATATGAATTAAAGGGCTCTAATGGCCAGTTCTATTTTTACCGAAAAAATCCGGTTATTTATTCAAAAGTTCTGTAGCCACGGGGTATTTACAAGATTCCTAAAATGTATAATAAATTTCAATCATTATTTTCATTTCAAAGGATTTCAAAGGATTTTAAAGTTTTCAGCGTATTAAAAAAAAAATCAAAATAATTCTCAAGAATTTTAAAAAGTTCACGGGAATTTGCAAATTTTTAAACAATTTTTATTATTTTTAGGGTGTTTTAAAATACTTCTAAACTTTCTAACAGATTTCAATAATTTGAAGGGATTATAAAGGATCCTTAAGATTTTAGATTATTTTTTTAAAATCTTAGGATTTTTTAGGAGCTTTAAAAAGTTTCAAGGAATTTCAAAGGATTTCAAATATTTCAGGGCATTTTTAAATATACGAAGGAATTTTGAGTTGATTTTAATCATTTGAAGGAATTCTAAAATATTTTAAAGATTTTAGGGTATTTTTAAAATTCCAGCAAATTTTCAAGAGCTTTAAAAAGTTTCAAGGGATTCAACAGCATTTGAAGTGTTTTTGAAGATTTCAAAATATTCTGAAAACTTCAATAGATTTCAATAATTTAAAGAGATTTCAAAGGATTTTAGGCTATGTTAAAAATATCCAAGAAGTTTTCAAGGGCTTTTAAAAGTTTTAAGGGATTTCAAAAGCTTTAAGGGGTTTCAAAAGATATAAAATGATTGGAATTATTTAAAAAGATCCCTTACGAATTTTCAAGAGATTTAAAAATATTCCAGAAATTCGATTTGCATAATCTGTCAGGATTATAAAAGCTTTGAGGTATTTTAAAGATTCAAAATTTTCTTAAGATTTCCAAGGAATTTTTAACTAATTTCAAAAACCAAAAGGGATTAAAAATAATTGAAAATTTATTAGGCTATTTACAAAAATTGCAAGGAATTTTTAAGAGCTTTGAAAAATTTCAAGGGATTTAACAAAATTTTAAAGGAATTTAAAGAATTCAAAATCATTTTTAATTGATTTAAAAAATTTCGGGAAGATTCGGGAGCACTATTCAAGCTTACGAAAAATATTGGATATGACATCCCGAATTTCGGACGATACACTTCAATTTAAAAAATGTCAAGGAATTTCCAAGGATTTTATTGATTTTAAGGAGTTTTAAAAGATTTTCATATGGTGGTAAAATTTCCTAAAATTTCGAAACGATTTTACAAGGTTTCAACTTATTTCAAATTTTTTAAAAAGATTATAAGAGATTTTATCACATTTCCGAAGATTGTGGTGATTTTAAGTAATTTTAAAAGTTTTCATGTTATTTTAATAAATGTTCTAAGATTTAAGGAAATATCGTCAGATTTTATAGAATTTCCATCCGTGCTCAAACTATAAAGCCCTGAGACTAATGAATAAATTTATTTGTTTAATTGATTAATTAACTCCGAAATTTTGGAACAAATAGCCAGATGTTTTCGGAACATATAAGCACTGCCTGTTAACAACTTTACAAGATTATAATTTTGGTATTTACATATTAATGGTGAAAGAAAACGTAAATTTGTCAGGGCAAATCATCAATTATCAACTGTACGATGTTATCTGCAGGGAGGTTTCCCTACGTTAAAGAAGTTTGATTTAGATTCAAGTCAAACAATATTATTTTGCTTTTATACGTTTTTTTCACACCAGTCGAGAAATATGCGTTTAAAATAACTAACTGTAAGTTACCTGAATCATAATGTTTTTGTATTTCCTGTCCATGTTTCTTAATGAAGAAAGCATTAATTTGATGGTCTTGGAAAAAAGTGAGTTGCCTATTAAAGTGATTGTTAAATGGAGCATATATAGTCCTTTCGCCGCAGGAAGGAAGAAGCTCTAACTTCCCGAACGACTTTTTCCCCCATTTTAATGCAAGGTTATGACGCCTGACCATATGTCGCCAGGAAATAAAAACTATCGATCATGGCAAGCTGAGATGTGTCTGTGTGTGATTGTGTGCCTCTCTAAACCGTCGACGAGTACATTGTCTCTGTCGCCTTAACAGGTGCGAGGTGCCGTAATGGATTATCAATAGAGGCGCGCCTTTGCGCATAGACATATCGGTCCGATATTTACACGGTTCAACGACACAACCCAATACGCAATAGGACTGGTTCCCCTAATTGAGTGAAATTATGGGCTTTAGGGCGTCGTGTTGAGTAGTTCTGGGGAGATCCTAGCTGTCAAATAACAGAACACTGCAAGTGCTATTTTGAAAGGCAGGGGGAAAGTGTTCGAAACACAGCCTGCCAGATTACTGTCAATAGAATCACGAAAAAATGATTAAAACACACGTTTCATTTGATTTTCTTCAATATTATAGATTTAGTCTCTTCATTGACTAAATACACAGGAAAAATAGGGTTTTAAACAAGTCATGCAATATCAGGAATCTTCTAACCGTCAAAGCTAATAAACATGAATTTTTTTAATTGTGATTTGAAATTATTTCATTCCGTTCATAAATTATTCTATCTTAAAGAATGTTACAACATTAATATTTTGGTATTTGAATAATAATAATAATCAGGAAAAGAGAAAAGTTGGCCAGGGAAAAATTAGGGAATATAAAAAAAAAAGTTTTCCGGCCAGTCTGATATAATATTTATTTTATTAATTTGTATGAAATGCAAATAGTTTTTTTTTAATTTTTTTTTTGTGTATAAAATTCCGTTCTATATCTATTTCTTTTCTTGCAGCTGTTTCTACCTGACGATTACATTATTAATTAAAAATTTTATTTTTTGGTTGAAAATTTTGTTAAAAAGTTGAACATTCAACTATTTTGTTAGAAAATTAACTTCTTGTTAAAATTAATATTTTTGTTTTAAACGTTCGCCTTTTTCGGTTGAATTCAACTTTCCTTTTTTTAAAAAAAAAGTTGAAATATCTACTATTACATTATTCGATACAAATTTATTCTTGTTGTTAAAAATTAAACTATATCATTTTGTATCCACATTAATAATTTTATTTGGATACTCACCTCATTGTTTAAAAGATCAACTTTTTTTAATTGATCTTCTTTTATTGCAAATTGAAATGGTTGAGTTAAAGTCTGATTACTTTATTTGAAAAAATTGTTTTGTTGAAGAAGATTCATTCCTTTATTGATAATTGATCTTTCTTGGTTTAAAACGAAACTATTTTATATTTTGAGATTGGAAAATAATCAAATTTTCTAGAATAATTGTATGCCTAAAAACATGAAAAAATTCTATCATTGTTTGAAAATATGTCTTTTTGGTAGGAGATAGATTTCTTTTGGTAGAAATTTCGTATGTTTTGGTTGAAATATCAATTATTACATTTGTTCTTAAAAATTAATCTTTTAAGGTTTAAAATGTAACTATTTGATTAAAGTTTACACTTTTTTAGAAGCATTATATTTCAAAGATGATTTAAAATTTTGGAACAACGTCATTCTACTTAAAAGAAGATGTGAAATCTGTAATTATTTTTTTTTATGGCAAGTTTCGTGTTTTTGTCATCAAAAAATCGTCTTTTTAATTCAAAAAATTACAAAATTTGTCAGATTATCATCATTCATCAGATTATCATTAAGTCATTAAAGTCACCATTTATTTAACATTTTTTGTTTTGTTGGCGATCAGAAAATTCTTGAACAGCATTATTTTAGGCGCATTATTATTATGTTATGCTCGCTACTTTTGCGTATAATGTTAAGTAGGCTACAGTCGTTTTGAAAAATTGGGGGCGTTGGAAAAGGGGATGGACTAGTCGTCCCAAAAATTCGGGACTGCGCTAGCTAAGTTTGTGAAAAATATTGGACTTGTCATCCCGAATTTCGAGACGACGAGAGAGTTTGTATTAAATAACTAGATAATTTATTTACGTGAACAACTTTTCCTTAGTCTTAGGTATAGTGATGCATTCTTCGTGATTTCGAGTAAATTAGAAATTTTCTTGAAAAATTCTAAGGTGAACTCAAAACTTCATGGAATTCGAGAAGCCTAAATCGAAAGTTTCGAGATCCTGAATGATCCTGAATGATTAGTTCTACTGTAAATGTCTCAAGAAAATCTCGAATTTTTTCGAAATCGTCTTGAGTGCATCACTGCTCAATTATGCTTCAATTATTTATCAAATTGCACTTCAAAAATTTTAGATTTCGTACTTGAATGTCATAATAGAATTCAAAATTATTCAATTTCGAAAGCTTTGAGTTCTTTCAGCTTGGATGGTTATTTTTTTAACTTGTTTCATTTTAACGAATTGAAATTTAAAATGATTAAACTTAAAACTTATTTAATTTTAAAAAATTTAATCTTAAAGGCTTTCCATTATTATTTGAAAATTTTTGTATTTTGTATTTGTATTTTTTGTATTTTTCTTTTAATGGTGTGTATTTTCTGATTCCATAGGTATCTCTGATGTCCTATTCCATATTTTGCTATATTTTTATTATTTAGCAACTTCTGCGAGATGAGAGTAAAGCTATAAAAGTTTAAATTGTTTTACTAAAATAGGAGAAGATTAAAGTTATATGAGTTACGTAAATTCTGAATATGAATACATACATAATAAAAGGCCTTCATTAAAAGACGAATATAATTTACCTTATACATCTTTGTTATTGCATTTCGAGTTCTGAAACACACTAAAAATGCATTTCAAATTATATAAAATGTACTAAATTAAATGAAAGTTCTTTGGAGTTTAATTAATTTTAATTGAATGTTACAGAGTAGCTCTGAAATTATATTATTAGATTTTATACAATTTTCATTTGCACGTTTAAACAATCCAAAAAAAGCTCATATGTGTGTGTGGAACTGTATGTATGCGTGAGTAATATATATATATATATATAAACTATTTGTCATAAGGACAACCGCAGGATTTCGCCGGGATCGGGTGCTAATCTGAAA
>JAAAKG020148152.1:0-10315 GCA_010014905.2 Druon quercuslanigerum
TGAACCACATTTTTTTAAATTTGAAAATTTTTTTTTTTTTTAATTGAATAACTTCATGAAAATTAAACAATTTTTTGAAATTTTTGGCAGCTATATTGTATCCAACATCTTAAATTTGGAAAATCTAACAATAGATTCGTAATCAACAATTCAGAAAACCCAGCTATACGAATTTACATAGAAATTGAAAAATTTTTTGAAATTTTTGGCAGTTATATTGGATCGGCCATCTTGAATTTTGAAATCTGATAGCATATTCTCAATCAGCGACCCAAAAAACCATCTTGCACTTATTTTTATTAAAATCAAACAAAAATTGTTATTGTAGGACAAAGTACCGTAAAAATAAAAAAATTTGCATTTAAGCCGCCATAGTGGATGCCGCTATGTTTAATTTGAAAAAACCAACATTTTGAAGGCTAGAGTGCATGCACACTTTTAATGCACAAATAAAAAAAATCTACGGACGATTTCGTTCCTAAAATTTCCTAAAACCGATTTGATTGTTCATAGAGCCGTTGAAAAAAATCTTAAAAATGTGTCCAGTCCGGACTTAATGGGTTAAATTGAAGAGTCGTTCTACATTAAATTGGGTGCGTCCAACATATGTCTAAATTATGATGTGTTTGTGCACCGTGCGATTAATTTTTAGTTCATAGGAAATTTTTAAAATCTTTTTTAATCAATTAAAATAAAAGTGCTTTTGCATGGAAGCGAATTACCTACAACTTTTTTTCTGAGCCGTTTATTCAATCCTTCAATTTTTAGAAAGTAAAAAATTGATATAACTTAGCCGCTTTAAATAATTGCGCTTTTTTCAGCAGATGCAAATAAAATTTTTTTTCCTTGCAGCTCATCTTGTCCCCACTAAAGAACCACTAGTTATTTGTTTCTTGTATCTCCTGCTTATAAATTCATTAAAAAATTTATAAACTCTATTTTTTATGTTTTTCAAGAAAAAGTCTTGATTGAAAGATTTTTAAGTTTTAAAATAATTAAAAAAGGCACTTGTTACTTTTATTGTTTTGTTCCCTAATGTTTCCAGTCTTTAATTCCCTATTTATATTCCTTAAACCCACTTTTTTCGAGACTTTCTTAAAGATGTTTTGGACTAGTTCTAAACTAAGATATAATTCCTAAAAGTATTTTTAACTGAATCAAGTTTTTCTTCCAATTTTAAAAATTCAATCAAAATGTAAAAAATTGCCTAATATTTTTCTAAATTTCCTTGGAATTCTATCAAAATTTGTCCTTTTTCTTGAAACATTTTAAAATTCTTTTGAATCTTCTAAGGTTTATTTTTGAGATTCTTCATTTCTACTAAGTAGAACTTTGTAACTCTCAACTTTCACAAATATTTCTATAATTACTGTTAAAAAATGTATCTAATTATAATTCATTATAACCCAGGAGGTTTTTCCTGGGCTTATTATTCTTTAGAATGTTCCCCGACAGTTTTTAGATAGTCTAGGTTTTCTCCTGAACTATTATTATGATTTAATCTACTTTTCTTTACGTTATGTTTTTTTATTTCAAAAAATATTTTGTTTTTGCCAACAAATATTTTTGCTTTTAATACCAAAAAAAATTTACTTTTCTAAAATACATTTCGTCTTTAAGTATGTGAAATATATTCAAATCTATCTACTACCAAACAAAAAATTTGTATTATTCTTTTCGAACTATCTTGTACTTCCTGATAAGTTAAATATACTTTTGTTCTTTTACGCGGACAAAATTAAAATGAGTTGTCTATCGATACCAGCCAATTATTTCTCTCATTGGAAAATATTTACTGAACTTCAACTTCTTTAAAATCATTAAAAATTTTCAAAATTTACTAAAATTATTAAAATCATTTAAAATCCTTCAAACTTTCGTAAACTCCTTAAAGTCTCTTGAAAATCTTTGATTTTTTCTAAATCCCTTAAACTCTCTTAAAATTCAGTAAAATCACTATAAATGTCTTAAAATCGTATTAATTCATCAAATCTCTTGTGAATTCGTAAATATTTACAAATAATGTTTAAATCCTTTAAAAAAATTTTAAAATCCCGTCCAGTCGCTAGTGATTCCTTAAAACCACTTGAATTCATATAAATCCTGTATGATTTCTTGAAAATCCTTGAACTCTTCCGAATTTTTCGGATTTTCCTTTAATTTTTTTAAAATCATTTCAAATATTTCAAAATTGACCTAAAACAAAATTAAACTAAATTAAACCTTTTTATATTCTTAAAAAATCTTTGAAATTTTTTGAAAATCATTAAGTTTTTCTGCAATAGGTTACTAAATATTATTGAAAATAATTAAAGTCCTATTGTTTTTAAATATTTTTAATAAATTTTAGATGGCTTAATAATGATTCATATCTCAATCAATTTCATATGAATAATTATGAATAAACTTTAGGTATATTTTAATATTGAATAACAATTAATGAAATTCAATAATTTTTTTATAAATAAACCCAATCATATTTAATTACTTTTTAATAACTTCACTCACATTATAGAAAATAATTGACGGAATAAGAATCAATTACATTGAACGCAATTCAAAGCTTCTATTTCTATGGCTTCTAATAATTTTGTATTATGAATTAAACAGAACATATTTTCTCACCAATATTATTAAATCGATTTTTATTACTTTTCAATCATTGTAATTGCGTTATTAAAAACAATTTGAAGAATAGGAATTAATTATATTTTGCGCGACTGAGCCCAATCTATTTCTATAGTTTTAAATAATTTTAATTATACAATTGAAACATAATAACTTAATAATAATCTTTTACCTAGAATTATATTGAATTAATTGTTATCATTTTTTAATCATTTTAATTGCTTTATTGAAAACAACTGAAGTATTCAGAATTAAATATATTTTTCCAAATTCTTTGTCGAGAAAATTTCGTTGGTTCCATGATGCTAATTTTGATGATAATTTTTTTTCGCGCATGATTGTATATAATTTAACATTTATTTCATACATGAATAATATTAATTGCACAACGATGTCTGTAAGACATTTGTTTTTTCAGCTTGAACACTCTTTTGTAAACAATAAACTGAAAAGGATAAAGATCTGTTTTGAAACGCGTCGTTAAACAATATTAAAAAATAAACGAAAATCCGTGAATTTCGTAAATTCCATGAATTCCATAATTTTGATGAATTTCGTAAATTTCATAAATTTGATGAATTTTGTGAATTCCTTTAATTCCATGAATTCCGTGAATTCAATAAATTCAGCATATTCCGTGAATTACATGAAATCTGTAATGAAATTCCGTATATTCCGTGAATTCCGTGATTTTCATAATTTCCATGAATTTCATAATTTCCATAAATTTCATAAATTCCATCAGTTCCATTAATATCGTGAGTTCCTTGTGCACAATTTTCATATATGGTGATTGTTTTTGTCTACTGGTCGTAGTATTTTATTAATTTTAATCAAACCAGTTTTGTCCATCGACGTCGGACCTCATCAGTTAATACGAAATCTGTTGAAGATGATTCCCTTTTTACACCTTATATGTACTATAACAATGATTGTAAATATAATATTGTAAAATTTCTTAAATTAAAATTAGAGGTTAAATACTTTTTCGATTAAACATAGTAAGTTAATTGATTTTGAATTTTCCTTTAAATTGTTATATAATGTGATGAAAATTTAAATTAGTTTTACCCATGGTCTCGGTTTAGTATTACCGAGGCCATGGGTATACTGAAAATTATGATCTGAGGTCGGGAATATAAACCAGCAAAGTGGCTTACTACTACAAACAAGTCTATATAATGTAGGTTCTACATGTAAATGTGACGTATTAAATCTAAAGTTCTGTGTGTAGGTAAATTAGTTTTTTTTTATAAATACTGAAATCGAATTTATATAATTGGCAATGTTTAACAAAAATCCTTGTGATAATAAAGATAGAAGATAATAAGCGTAGTTATGTAATTTAAAAAAAAATCTTTTCTGTGTGGATTAGTTGTAACTTAATAAACAATATAACAGATAGTAATAATTATAAATAAGAAAAGTGTGATAATTATTTTTTCGGTAGAACACAATCCTATATGGATTTTTTAATAGAAAATAATATTTTTAATTCGTGGATTCAATGAGATAATCATATTTGTGGCTGAGAAATTAAATATCTGTTTTTTTGTTAACTGAATTGTTATTCTGTTTAATGTAAAACATTTTTTAGAACATGCTACATTTATAGTTACTTTCTGAATCTAGAATTTTCACTTATTAAAAATTAAATTGATGATTCTTTTCCTGAGAATGTTTTACCAGTGATGTAGTTCGATCATCATTTTTGCAATGCTTCTCCAATGTAAATTCCATCGCGTCCTTCGCAATCACTGCCATATACTATACCAGAATTTTGTTCTTTTTGAATTGGTTGTTTTCCAGTGTTTAACATTTAAAACTATCTTTTTGTGATACAAAAACTAATTTTAAATCTGCATTTTTAATAGTTTTCATTATTGTCTTTTTAAGGTGTTCAATATAAGGAACAACGATACAATTAGAATTATTTTGCAATGCTAGTTTGTTTAAAACAATTTGTTTAATGATGTGATCAAATCTATTTTTAATATGCTTGTCTATTAGTTTTAAGGAATATTTGTTATTTAAAAAAGTATTTTTTACTAATTTTAAATATTGTTCCAAAATATGGGATCAGTCAATATGACTGCTCTGTCTACTAGAGAATTGATTACGCTTATTTTATGTTTAAAGTCACTATATGAGTCAAAATGAAGGTATCTTCCTGACTGTGTAGGTTTTTAATACCAATTTGAAACGAGTATATTACCTTTCCTATTAATTAAGAAGTCTAAAAAATTAATTTTGTTTGTGTAAGTCTGCTTTCTTACTAACTGGAACACATGCTAAATCATCATCAACATATCTATAAAAAAATTAAATATCATGAGGAAGAGTTCCAAAATTTTATTTTTCTATATTTTCCATTACTAAATCAGCCACTGTAGATGAGTTGGGTGATCCCATGGGTACTCCATATATTTTTCTGTAATATCTATCATATGGTAAAAAATAAGCGTTATTTAGCTTAACAACAACATATATTTTTTAAAGTGTGGATATACATTTTATGTACCCAGTTTAACAAAAACTTTTCATTTATACATAGTTTGTAACTTCACAACGATAGCTGTCAAGTCTGTAAATGTAGAACAAGTTTGACATCCTCAAAATTGTATTCCGACATTGTAACGATTCGTCACTACCGTACGTATGCAATCGCTTCGTTTAGGAGTACAGAGGAGATTCTTGACAACATTATGTAGTACCATTTCAGCCACTCTGTTACCAGTTCCGCATATTTGCTCATTCGTAAATTCTCCTCTTTGACTGTAATAACTCAGGCGAGTTTCAACCCCATTTCCTGGTCTTTATGAACGTATCAGCCTTTGCATATACATAATGCTACACAAAATTACAATTCCTCGCTAAAAACGTTTCTGGATACGACGACGGCCAATTTCGGATCTAGTGCCATTACACCTATGTAGCATGAGTTAATGGAGTTTACATGTCACGTTTGAAGCCTCGACTCTAGAACCATTTTAGAACCTAGCAGAGTATCCAGTTATCGTCCATGAAGGGGATGACCTTCCCATTTTACACACCTATAACTAGACTAAATCATGGGAATTTAATGGGAAATCGAAAAGAGTCTTTATTCATGGGAAGCTGATACGTGTACCAAGTCGATGCTATACAGCTCAAGTATTATTTTTCGGGGTTGATTCCGAATAGAGGGGTCCAATTTTAGGGGAGAATCGGTACCCCTGGGACATTCGTATCAAAAGGACAAATCTATTTAGGAATAAAATAATGATAACATTACTTAGAGGACCTCCGTAAACTACGCATCGCACATTTTCTGATGATAAATTTTAACAAAGTTTGCGATTTTGGCGCCAGCCCGCGAATGTACAATAAATATTAATTTAATAAGTTTTAAATTTACTTTAATATTTGAGGCTTTACACTTATTTCCTTATTCATCTCTTACCCCTTTTCTTAAGATTTTTTTCTGGTTTTTAAAATACTTTCCCTTTCGCTCGTTTTTCGCTTAAATGCGATTAGAAATAATAGAACCTAATACGAAAAGCCATCTATTCTATGTTAAATGTATAATTTTTTGTTGTTTTAAATTATACTACTAGCTAGAATTTAATTATTTATTTAAAAATGCAACTATTTTGACAAGAAGAAATCGTTTTGGTCAAACAGGTTATTATTTTGGTAAGCGCGGATCTCTTTCGTTGAAATTTTTTTGCGTCTTGCAGATTCATCATTATAGTTAAAAAATCATTTCTTGGGTTGAAGATTTATGTTTTGTTGCACATTCGTTTTTTATTTATTTAAAAAAAATTAAACATGTTGTTTTCAGCTAGGTTAAAACTAGGCTCAAATAGGCCTAAACAGGCTTTAAATTATGTTGAAATTCGGGGATAATTATTTGTTCGATTTGAAAAAAAAACTCTTTTGAAGTTATGCATATTTAAATTTTTTTTCTTGATAAGTTTTGTTTAAAAAACAAGTGTGGTTCTTTTTAATATAGCACACAATTTACATAAGCATAATATCGTCAAAACTTTTTTTTTTAATACGAAAACTACGTATAGCGTAGTTTCATATAAAAGCAACATATTTCATCTCCAAAAGATTTTGACTTCAATTGCGACCTCTCTGATTTGAAATGGGTTGGGGCTGTGTGAAATATTAATTTTTTTTGCGATTCATAATTTTGGTTCATAATTTTGTAGAGAACTAATGTTTTAGGCTTGTAAATTCCATGATTTTGTGAAAAATTAAAGTATTTGGTTGTGAAGTATCTTTTTTACCGACCACTTATATTTTTGGTTAAAAATTTAGCTACATTGAAACCTTTCAATAGCCCACCCTTCCATAGCCCTTCCGAGAATTGACGTCGCGCCGCAGGATGGTGTAATAAAACCTGCGCGGAGTCTGCGGCTGTCACTCAGGCGTAAACAAACAAAAGCGCAGCGGGCTATAATGAGTTGGTTGCCATCCACCGTCAGCCCTACAATCGTTGTTATAGAAGAGTTTCACTGTACTTGACTGAAAGTGGAATTAATTTCTACAAAATTTATTTTGGTTTCTAAGATGCAAATTTTTGGGTAAAAATTTGAGTATTTTGTTGAAATACCGCTCGTTGCCTAAAAATTACTTTTTCTGAAAATTTAATTATTACTTAGTTGGTGAAAGCTTATCCTTTGCAAGTTGATAATTTAACTATTTCGTAAACAAATTATGTACGTTGTTGAAAAATCGTCTTTGTGGTTAAGGATACAACTACTCTGTTTCAGTTATGTATTTTTTATTTAATTAAATTATTTAGGTATTCGTTTTTTTTAAATAATTTTTAAACTGAAATGTTATAATAACAATTCAATTTTTGTTGGTGCAAAATTATCATTTTTAATTTAAAATTCAACTGTTTGTTAAAAAATCATGTATTATTTTTAACATTCTTTTTTTCATAAAAAATTTATCTTCTTAGCTACAAACTCATCTTCGTAGATTAAAACATCAGCTATGTAGTTAAAAATGTATCTAAATTTCTTAAAGTTTTAAATATTTTGATGAAAATATTTAGGTAATCTTCTTTGGTCGAAAATAGAACTGTTTTGTTGAAAATTCTACTTTTTGAGTTGTTTCTTAAAAGTTTTACTATTCTTAAAAGTCATATGTTTTAATTAAAGCTTAACTTTTTATTGAAAATTCAACTGTTTTATAAAAAATTGCTCTTGTTGACTTAAAAATTTAAAGAATTCTTGGAAAATTCAACTGTTTTTGGTTAAAGTTTAATTGTTTAAATGAAAATTCGACTATTTAATTAAAAGTTTATCATCTTAGGTGAAACATGCAAACTATTTGATTAAAAATTGATCTTCTCTGTTTAAAATTCAATCTTAATGTATCAAAACTCACCTTTTAGGATGGAAAATCTTCTTTCTTGATTAATAATAAACATTCTAGTCGGAAATTCCACTGCTTTCGAAAAATTGCGTTTTCAAGCTTCAAAATTAGGTGGTTTGGTTAAAAATTAAAGTATTTCATTGGTAAATAATCTATTTTGCTTAAAAGTTTAACTACTTGTTTGCTGCTGCTTGCTTAAAAATTAATTAAAGTTTTTGTTAATAAAATGACCGTACTTTTCCTGTTTGGAGATCGGAACTTTTGTACTGTAAAACATTATATTTTAATATTTTTAATTAAAAATAACCCAGAATTGGTAACGTCGTTTATGCAGGCTTCCTAATTATTTCCAACATTTTTTCTAGATTACAAAATTTTACTAATTCTAGTCTTGCTTTTACTTCCCTTTTCGGTTTTTTTCACTATTTATATTCAACAGACAGTAACGCTTCATTCTTTGTTCCTTTTCATTCTTTTGTCTTAAAGCTCATCATATTTTTTTATTTTTTTCCTGACGTTTCCTATACAGTACAATTGTACTTGAGGCTTTAGATTAGTCCTGATAACATGCCTTTGATGGCACAGTACGTTAAACCTTCTTCCGTACCATTAATCTCTCATTTCCAGGTTTATACTTATTGTTGAGCTTCCCATCCTGTAATGTAGCCCCTATTTTTATTATTTTGGTTTTCTCACGTAATATATAAATTGAAACATAGCAGTAGGAAAAGAAAGGGGGAATATGGGGAAACTAGGCGATAGGAAGTAGGGGAAATTATAGAAGAGGAAGTAGGAGCAATAAGGGAAAATGACGAGAACTAAGTAGCGAAAGTAAGGAGAAATTAGGGGGTGAGAAGTAGGTGAAGTAGGCCAAATTATAGAAGGGAAAGCAGCGAAATTAGGCAAAAACTTGGATGGGAAACAAGGTAAATAAAAGGGTTATGAGTGGAGGGAAAGTAGATGAAGTTAGGGGAAATGAAAGGGGTAAATAAGGGGGAATGAGCAGAAGTGCGAAGAGGAAATTTGGTGAAATAAGGGAAAGTAGAGAAAGTGAGTACAGGAGATATATGTTAAGGAAGGGGGAGGATAAATGTTGGGAGGAAAAACTGGGGAAGTAAGAAGAAACAATAAAAGAGGAGGTGGGTAAAGTAGTTGAATCAGGAGAAATGAAAAAAAGGTATTTAGGTGACGTAGGGGAAACGAGGGACAGAGAAGTAAGGGAAAAGAGGAAGGAATTATGCGAAACTAGAGGAAGGTAAGTAAGGGAAATAAGGAGAAATCAGGCAGGGAAAGTATGGGAATATAGAGAAGTAAAAGTGAGGTATAATGAAGGGAGGATAACTTCGGGAAGTAAGGGGGTATGAGGGCGAATAATGGGATCTTAATGGTGATGAGGAGGGAGGGACTAGATGAAATAGAGTGAAAAAGGGGTAGTAGATATTTTCAGGATTAATAAGAGTTAGAAATTAGGGTAAGTGAGGAAAAATTAGGGAAGGGAAGTAGGGGAAGTTAGGTTAAGTGAGAGAAAGTAGGGGAAATGATTAGAAATAACGGCGCTTAGGGGAGGGAAAGCAGTGGGTGGAAAAGAAAAGTAGGGGATGAGGAGTGAGAGCTTCGAAATCAAGGAGAGGGGTATGTAGAAAAGATAGAAGTTAGGGAAAGGTCGGTGAGGGATAAAATAAGGGGAGTGGGAGACGGGAACTTTAAATGAGTATTAGATAACTAACTAACTTTTATATCGAAAATGGTTTTATTGCATAAAACATAATTACGAAATTAAATATGAATAGTGGTAGGATAATTTTTGTGGAATATGGTTCTGTGACCCAACGATTTAAAAAAAATAAATAAAAAGGTTCTGCTTATAATGTAGTGAAAACTTTATTGTGGTTAAAACTTTTAACCTTGAGGAATAATTATTGCTTGTAATTATTATTATTTAATGATGAAAAAAATCTTTTCTTTTTTTTACACTTCTAGAACAAAAAAATTTTGAGTCTGTGGTATCGCGATTTTTAATGTTCAGTTTCTGGAAACATAATGACTTTTTGGTATCAACCTTTTTTTATTCTCACTAGAAAGCAACAACGGGTGCGTGCGATTTTTTTTACGCAAGTTTTTAATTAAAACATTACCAAATGTTGTTCAAAATTGTGACTTTAAATTAAGAAAATGTTATTGATTATTAAAAAAAAAATGTGTTCCGGTGAAGAACGCAGACACAGCCTAAAAATGTTTTAAAATTTTTCAGCTTTTCTGAAATCGGATGATATTTTATTAAAAGTACTGATTCCTAATATAAAACGCAACT
>JAAAKG020148153.1:0-10315 GCA_010014905.2 Druon quercuslanigerum
TTTAAAAAAATATTCTGCAATTAATTTTGCAACGTTTCGTCAGCTTGGTTCGCTGACCTCTTCAGGCTACAATTTTACTAAAATAAAAAAACACCAACATATAAAATTTACAAAAATAGAAAATTATAAAATTATTTAAAATTATTAAACTTCACCTTATTTATAAAATCCGGAGTTCACATCTTTAAAACATATTAAAAGTAATGAAGTTGGAAAGAATATTATATTCTTGGCAACTAGTCAGATTTTAAAACAATAAATAACTCTATGCTTGCAGATCGTCCAAATGAGGATGGTTACTTTATATTTACTTTCGTCAGGATTCCAGTTTTCAGTTTTACATTTAAAAATTGGGTAATTTTAAAGCTTTATATTTGAAATTCCTTCAATTTTCTTGAATTACAATTAAAAACTTGACTTTTAATGACAATGAATTTATTTTTTGACCGAAATTTTACAATGATTTAGAAGAAATATTTATAATTTTGATGCTTTATATTTGAAATTCCTTTAATTTTGTTGAATTATAATTAAAAGCTTGACTTTTAATGCCTATGAATTTATTTTTTAAATTGAAATTTTACAAATATTTATAAGAAAAATTTGTCCAAGCTCGATTTTGCTAGTTTTTAAAATAATTAGTCGAATTGTTATCTTTGTCAATTATTACATCATTCAGTTTACAATGCGTAATTGGAAAATCTATTACTTTAAAAATTTTATATTTTAAGTTTTTATTTTAAATTAAAAGAATTTTAAAAAGTGCTCTTGAATACTTGAACAATTAAAAATTGAAAGCGTTTAAAGTTTAAAATTTTGGATAAAAAAGTTGCATTTTATCAAGTGTAAATATAAATAAATTATTTTTAAAGTGAATCTGTACTTTACTTTTGATATAAAAAAAGAAACAATTTCGAAATTTTTAATAATTTCTTTTGAAAATTGAAGATATTTTCAAATTTTGAAGATGTATGCCAACTTCAAGTTTTAAAATTTAAAATACCGCAATTTTAATTATTTACATTCGACATTCCGTCAATTTAGAAGATAAGAAATTGAAAATTTCATTTTTCATCTTGAAAAGCGTCCAAATTTAAGAACTTTTATTTGTACATTGTTAAAATTGAAGAGATTTTGATTTTGAAATTGTATGAAATTTTTAGGTTTTAAAATGAAAAATGAATTTTGACTTTCGACCTTAAAAATCATTTAAATTTAGGATTCTTTACTTAGAATATTTACTATTAAAAATGACTCCAGTTTTAAATTTTACATTTAAAAATTGGGTAATTTTGATCCTTTATATTTGAAATTTCTTCAATTTTTATGAATTATAATTAAAAACATGACTTTTAATGACAATGAATTTATATCTTAACTGGGAATTTTACAAATATTTATAAGAAAAATTTGTCCAAACTTGATTTTGCTAGTTTTTAAAATAATCAGTCGAATTTTTATGGTTTTCAATTATGACATCATTAAGTTTGCAATGCGTAATTCGAAAATCTCCTACTTTAAAAATGTTCTATTTTCATTTTTCGTTTTTAATAAAAAAAGTTTTAAAATGTGCTTTTAAATATTTAAACAATTAAAAATTAAAAGACGTTAAAGTTAAAAATTTTGTATTTTATCAACTTTCAAATTATCTTAATTATTTTTAAAATGAATCTGTACTTAACTTTTGATCAAAAAAAAAAATTTCGAAATTTTTAATAATTTCTTTTGAAAATTTTCCAATTTTGAAGATGTATGCCTATTTCAAGTTTTTAAATTTAAAATCTCGCTATTTTCATTATTTACATTTGACATTCCTTCAATTTAGAAGCAATTGAAAAGCATTCAAATTTTAAAACATTTATTTATAGATTGTTATAATTGAAGAGTTTTCGATTTTGAAAATAAATGAAATTTATAGATTTTCAAATTAAAAATGTTGTACTTTTATGATTTAAAATTGAAATTTCCTTAATTTTGAGGTTTTTTAGTTTAAATTTTGACTTTTTATTTTGAAAATCATTCAAATTTAGGACTCTTTATTTATACATCTTCATAATTGTAGGATTCTTCACTTGAAATATTTGCTATTAAAGCCGATTCCAGTTTAAAGTTTTATATTTAAAAATTGGGTAATTTTGATGCTTTATATTTGAAATTCGTTGAATTTTGATGAACTACAATTAAAAACTTGACTTTTATTGACAGTAAATTTTTTTAAGCAGAAATTTTACAAATATTTATAAGAAAAATGTATCCAAGCTTGACTTCAGTAACTTTTAAAATAATTAATCGAATTATTTTTTTCAATTATGACATCTTTAAATTAGAAATGCGTTATTCGAAAATCTCCTACTTTAAAAATTTTCTATTTTTTGTTTTTATTTTTAATTAAAAGAATTTTAAAATGTGCTCTTGAATACTTGAACAATTAAAAATTAAAAGCGTTTTGAAAATTTTGTATAAAAAAGTATTATTTTACCAACTATAAATATTAATAAATTATTTTTTAAATTAATATGTACTTTAAGTATTAAAAGGGAACAATAATTTATCTGCAAAAACGATTTGAACTCCGTGAAAAACTGCCACTTTTATGATTTTTTTCCAAAAGTTCTCCAATTTGAAGGATTATGAATTCAAAACTTGACTTTTGATTTAAAAACAAAAAAATTCGAAATTTTAAATAATTTCTTTTGAAAATTGAAAAGTTTTTAATTTTGATGATTTATAATTAGGAACTTGACTTTTAATGACATAAATTTATTTTTTAACCGGGAATTTTACAAATATTTATAAGAAAAATTTTTATCCAAGTTTGCTTTCACTAGTTTTTTTAATAATTAGTCGAATTTTTATCTTTTACAATTATGACATTCAGCTTACAATGAGTAATTTGAAAATCACCTACTTTAAAAATGTTCTATTTTAAGTTTTCATGTTTAATTAAAAGAATTTAAAAAAGTACGCTTGAATACTTGAACAATTAAAAATTAAAAGCGCCTGAAATTGAACATTTTGGATGAAAAAGTATTATTTTATCCACAGTAAATGTAAATAAATTATTTTTAAAATAAATCCGTACTTTGAGTATTAAAAGGGAACAATAATTTGTTTAAAAAACGATTCGAAATCTAAAAAATGCTATAACTTTTATGATTTACATACGAAAGTTCTTCAATTTGCCAGATTAAAAATTAAAAACTTGACTTTTGATTAAAAAAAAAAAACACTTTCGAAATTTTAAATACTTTCTTTTGAAAATTGAAAAGTTTAACATTTTTGTTGATTTATAATCAAAAACTTGACTTTTAATAACAATAACTTTAATCTTTAACCGGGAATTTTAGAAATATTTAGCAGAAAAATTTGTCCAAGCTCGATTTCACTAGTTTTTAAAATAATTAGTCGAATTGTTATCTTTTTCAATTATAACATCATTCAGTTTACAATGCGTAATTGGAAAATCTTCTACTTTAAAATTTAGAAGATTAGAAAATGGAAATTTGATTTTTCATCTTGAAAAGCATTCGAATTTAAGAACTTTCATTTATACGTTGTTATTATGGAAGAGATGTTGATTTTGAAAATGTATACAATTTTTAGGCTTTAAAATTAAAAATATTGTACTTTTATGATTTAAAATTAAAATTTCAATTTTGAGTTTTGGTCTTGATAATCATTTATGTTTTGGATTCTTTACTTAGAATACTTATTATTAAAAACGATTCTAGTTTTAAGTTTCACATTTCAAAATTGGGTAATTTTGAAGCTTTATATTTGAAAAATTCTTCAATTTTGATGAATTATAACTAAAAACTTGACTTTTAATGAAAATAAATTTATTTTTAACTAGAATTTTACAAATATTTATAAGAAAATTTTGACCCAACTCGATTTCACTAGGTTTTAAAATAATTAGTCGAATTGTCTTTTTCAATTATGACATCATTAAGTTTAAAATATGTAATTCGAAAATCTCCTAATTTAACAAATTTGTATTTTAAGTTTTTATTTTTAATAGAAACATTTTTAAAATGTGCTCTTAAATTCTTAAAAGATAAACATTTTTAGGGGGTTTAAGTTGAAAATTTTGGATCAAAAAGTTTTATTTTATCAATTTATGATTTACATCCGAATGTTCTTTAATTTGGGAGATTAAAAATTGAAAACTGGACTAAATGAAAAAAAAATAATTTCGAGATTTTAAGCAATTAGTTTTTGAAAATTGAAGCGTTTCAAATTTTGAAAATTTATGCCAGTTTCAAGTTTTAAAATTTAAAATACCGACATTTTGAACATTAACATTCGAAATACCTTCAATTTAGAAGATTTACAAATTGAAATTTAATTTTTTATCTTGAAAAGCATTCTAGTTTAAGAACTTTTATTTATACATTCTTAAAATTGAAGTGATTTTGATTTTGAAAACGTATGCAATTTTTAGGATTTAAAATTAAAAAGGTGATTTAAAGGTGATTTAAAGGTGATTTAAAGGTGATGATTTAAAATTGAAATTTCTTTAATTTTGAAGGTTCGGAATTTCAATTTTGACTTTTGATCTTGAAAATCATTCAAATTTAGGATTTTTCATTTACACACCTTTAAAATTTTAGAATTCTTCACTTAGAATATTTACTGTTAAAGACGATTTCAGTTTTAAGGTTTACATATAAAAATTGGGTAATTTTGAAAGTTTATATTTGAAAAATTCTTCAATTTTGATGGATTATAATTAATAACTTGACTTTTAAAGACGATAACTATATTTTTTAACCGGAAATTTTACAAATATTTATAAGAAAAATTTGTATCCAAGTTTGATTTTACTACTTTTTAAAATAATTAGTCGAATTGTTCTTTTTTCATTTACGACATCATTAAGTTTACAATGAGTAATTCGAAAATCTCCTACTTTAAAAATTTTCTATTTTTAGTTTTCATTTTTATTAAAAACAATTTAAAAATGTGCTCTTGAATACTTGAACAATTAAAAATTAAAAGCTTTTATATTTGAAAATTTTGGATAAAAAAGGTTTAGTTTATCAACTTTAAATTTAAATAAATTATTTTTACTTAACTTGTACAACTTTTGATTAAAAAAAAATCGAAATTTTTAATTATTTCTTTTGAAAATTTTCAAATTTTGTAATTGTATGCCAGTTTGAAGTTTTAGAATTTGAAATACCGCAATTTTAAATATTTACATTCGACATTAAAAAGTTATTAATTTTGATGATTTATAGTTAAAAACTTGACTTTTAATGACAATAAATTTATTTTTTAAACGGGAATTTTACAAATATTTATAAGTAAAATTTTTATCCAAGTTTGATTTCACTAGTTTTTAAAATAATTAGTCGAATTGTTTTTTTCAATTATGACATCATTAGGTTTACAATGAGTAATTCAAAATTCTACTTTAAAATATTTCTGTTTTAAGTTTTCATTTCTAATTAAAAGAATTTTAAATATTAAAATTTTAAAATTTTAAAAGCGTTCAAAGTTGAACATTTTGGATAAAAAAAATTGTATTTTATCAACTTTCAATTTTAAAAAATTATCTCTACTTAACTTGTACTTAACTTTTGATTTAAAAAAAATTCGAAATTTTTAATAATTGCATTTGAAAATTTAAGATTTTCTAATTTTGAAGATGTATGCCAATTTCAAGTTTTAAAGTTTAAAATACCGCAATTTTGATTATTTACTTTCGACATTCCGTCAATTTAGAAGATTAGAAATTGAAAATTTGATTTTTCATCTTGAAAAGCATCCAAATTTAAGAACGTTTATTAATACATTGTTAAAATTGAAGATATTTTGATTTTAAAAATGTATGCAATTTTTAGGTTTTAAAATTAAAAATGTTGTACTTATATGATTTAAAATAGAAATTTCTTTAATTTTAAAGGTTTTGAATTTTAATTTTGACTTTTGATCTTGAAAATCATTCAAATTTAGATTCAAGTTTTAAGTTTTACATTTTTAAATTGTGTAAATTTAATGCCTAATATTTTAAATTCTCTCTTAAAATCTTAAAATGTACTCTTGAATACTTAAACAATTAAAACTTAAAAGCGCTCAAAATAAAAATTTTGTGATAAAAACATTTTTATTTCTTTATTTAGGTATTCGAAGGGAACAATAATGTATTGGGCAAAACGATTCGAAATCACAGTTTCTAATCACAGTTTATAATTTCCAGATTTTGAACGTGCAAAATTTTTACTTTCTCAATTCAAAAGTCATTTATTGTTTAAACAAAAATATATTTGTACAAAATTATTGTTTTAACAAAAAATATATTTGTACAAAAACATTCTAGAGTGAAATAAAGACATACTTTATTAAATTACAGAGTTACTATTTAGTTGAAAATTAATCTCTTTTGGTTGAGAATTCAAACTAATTTGGTTGAATTCAATTATTTTTGGTATCAAATTAAAATATTTTTTGGTTAAAATATCAAATATCACTTATATCTTTGAGAAATCAACCTTTTTTGTTGAAAATTTAATAACTTAGTTGGAACTTTGTTAAAAGTTCAATTATTTGGTTGAAGATTTATCATTTTAGTTGCAAAACCTTTTTTTTGTTAAAAATTCAATTATTTTGTTGATAATTATATTTTCCAGTTGAATATTAACTGCTTTAAATTCAAATTTACCTTGTATATTTTTGATTCAAAATTTACCTTGTTAAGTTGAAAATTCAAATATTTGGTTTCAAAGTCCTGTATTTTATTAATAATTAGAATTAGTGGGAGATTATTTAAGCTTCTTGATGTAACTTATCATTATGGTTGAAAATTCTTTTAAAAATTCAAACATTTGTTTGCAAATTCATTTACTTTGTTAAAAATTCATCTATTTTCGTACAAAATTAATCTTATTGATTGAAAATGAGTTTTTTATTATTTAAATTTAATTTTCTAAACTAAAAATGTAACTTCCATTTTTTGTTGAAAATTTAACATTTTTACAGAAGTTAAATCTTTTTGAAAATTATGCTATTTCGTTGAAAGTTTACTTTGATTTTATTAAAAATTAAGTTTTTTACTGAAAATTTAATTATTCTATTTTTAGTTGAAAATTGAACTATTTTGTTAAAAATTTGTTTCCTTTTTGGTTGAAAATTTATTTTACTATATAAAAATTTAAGTATATTTTATTTTTTATAGAAAATTTATCTTTTTAGTTGAAACTTCAAGTGTTGGGTTAAAAAATTAATTTCTTTTTTTTAGTTAAAGATTTATCATTTTAGTTGAAAATTCACTTTAACTATTCCACCTTTTTGTAGAAGTTTTGTAGAAAATTTAACAATTATATTTTTATGTTAAGAATTAATTTCTTTGGTTGGAATGAAAAATATTTAGTTAAAAATCCGTTCTTTTTTTATAGAAAAATAATCTTTTGTATTGAAAAAGCAACTATTTGGTCAAAAATTCATCAATTTGATAAACAAATAATTTATTTGGCTCCAAACTCGTTTCTTTTTCGTGGAAAATTAATTTTTTAGCTGAATCCAAGTTTTCTTGAAAATTTATATCATTAGATGAAAACCAAATAATAACTTTTTAGATGAAAATTTTTATATTTTATTGAAACTGTATCTTTTTTCGTAGAAAATTTACCTTTAGATTTTAAAATTAAATTATTTTGTTGAGAATCATTCTTTTTGGTTAAAAAATTCATTGTTTTAATTAAAAATTTAATCCTTCTATTTTTGGGTAAAAAAATCATTTTTTTAACATTTGTTTTTTTAACATTTCAACTATTCTAATTTTCGCTCAAAATTGATATTTTTAAGATAAAATTCATGTACTTTATTGAAAATGAGTCTTTTGGTAGAAAATTATTCTTTTAAGTGGAAAATACAACTATTTGTTTAAAAAATCATATTTTTGGTTGAAGATTCCTGATTTTAATTTAAAAAAGGTTCCTTTCTCAGGCTCAAAATTTATCTTGCTGATTTGAAATTCAAAATGTATTCAGAAACAACATTTTCTTGAATTAATATTATTATTATTCTAAATGCATGGTTGGTTTTATACCTAGAAAAATTTAGAAATTGGAATATTGTAGCAACTTTAATAAAACTAGAATCTTTAATTTAATTTCAAAATTTTTTTAAATTTACAATTTAAAATATTTTATTTTTTACGCTTAATGTTCAAAATTTCTTCAATTTGAAAAGTTTAGAGTTTTCAAATTAAATTTTTTTTACAAAAAAAATAATGTTCAAAAAATTAGGTAAATTTTTCAGCAAATAGTGTCAATTTAAATAAACAGTTAAATTTATAAAAAAAAATTATTAGGTTCTCAATTTGAAAGATTTAGAATTGGAAACTTTAATTTTGATATTTAAAATCTTCCAAATTAAAAAACTTAATTTATAGATTTTAAAAATTGATAAGTTTTTAATTTTTTAATATATGCAAATTTTAAATTTCAAACTTAAAAATGCTGTAACTTTGCTAATTTTGATGATTTACCATTGAAATTTATTGAATTTTGAAGATTTAGAATTAAAAATTCGACTTTTGATTTTTAAAATCATCAAAATATACACAATTTTAATTATATACTTTTTAAGTTGAAAGGTTTTGTATTTTTAGAACTATGCGAGTTTTAAGTTTAAAAATGAAAAACTCTGTAATTTTGATTTTTATTCTGCATTTTTTCAATTTAGATGATTAAATATTTAGCTTTCAATTGGGAAGTTTATCAAAATTTAAGAATTTTTATTTATTCACATTTAAAATTGAAAAGTATTCAGTTGTAAATCTTCAAAATCGAAATATATCAAAAAGAAGTTTAAAAGATTATTATTCAATAATATTAATGTTATTATTTTTTATTTAAATTATCTTCAGTTAGAAAAATTTAAAATTAAAAACTTGACTTTTCGTCTTAAAAATGATCAAATTTTACGCATTTCTGTTTACAAATTTTAAACACTTAAGATTTTCTAATTTTTTAAATATAAACAAATTTTAAGTTTTAAAATTCATAACTTTCTAACTTGTATGATTTACATTCGAAAGTTCTTCAACTTTGAAGATTTAGAATTGAAGACTTGGCTTTTGATTTTTAGTGTCATTAAAATTTTGACATTTTTTTAATAATACATTATTAAAATTGAAAAATTTTTAATTTAGAACATTTATAATTTTTAAAATTCCGGAATTTTTATGGTTCATATTCAAAATTTCTTCAATTTCGAAGATAAGGAATTAAAACTTTGACATATTTCAAAAAAAGTTTTAAATATTATTCTTAAGTATTAGCAATTTCCATTCCTTATATTCAAAAGAGTTTTTAATTTTTTTAATTTATTTAAATCCTAAGTTTAAAAATTAACATCGTCTTAATTATGATGATGTGCATTTGAAATTTTTTAAATTCTAGAGCTTAGAATTGAAAACTTGACTTTTGATCTTCAAAATATCAAAATCATTATAATTTAAAAAATTTTATTCACGCCTTTTTGAAATTTAAACTATACACATTAAAAATCGAAAGATTATTATTATAAAGATTATTAAACAATGCATAAATACTCAGAATAATAATTTAAATTCAATATTTTATAGCACTATAAATTTAAAACTAAATTTTAATTTTATGATCAGAAAATAAAAATTAGGATCACGAAAATAATTGCGCGCAGCGCGTTATTTTTCCTGATTTAGCTAATAAAACGGTAAGCGAACAAAACATGATAAATTCATTTTTAGAAAAAATTAAGATGATTATTATAATTTGCCTTATCTTCAATTCAATAATTAAACTTAAATTAAAGAATACAATGTTTTCTTCTCGGGTGTCAAATAAAAATTACATATTTTTTTATTTTGTTTATGTAAAAGCCTTACAGATTATAATGGCTTATTTCGAATTTAATTTTTTATAAATAGATTTCAAGCTACAGTATATCCTTAAATATTTAAAAATGGACAAAAAAACAATATGTAAACAATTATAATAAAAAATGCTCTACAATAACTTATAATCTCTAAATGCATGTCTACTTTTCTGAGAATAAATATTTTATGAAAAAAGTTTTTGATGTTAAACGTTCATTTCTTTATTTATCGAATGGACGCCTGCTTGCAGACAACCTTCTATCTAGCCTTAGACTGCTGGAAATCAACCAGAAGGCTTCACTGAAAATTAATACTTAATTTACAGGGTGTTCAAAAAGTCACGACACACCTAAATATCTCTCCGGGTAAATATTTTTTCAAAAAGGTCAAGGTCATTCTTAAAGTAACTTTTAACGAGGAATCCAGTAATGACCTTGAATCTGATCT